>PVKS010000680.1:0-177005 GCA_004027875.1 Aplodontia rufa | reverse complement strand
GGTTTGATACCAAGCTCCTTGATCCATTTTGATTTGATTCTTGTGCAAGGAGAAAGATATGGGTCTAATTTCAACTTTCTGCAGGTGGATGACCAGTTTGTCCAGCACCATTTGTTGAAGAGGCTGCCACTTCTCCATGTAATATTTTGTCCCCCTTTGTCAAAAATCAGATGTTTAAAGATTTGAGGATTTGTTTCGGTGTCTTCTATTCTATTCCATTGGTCTTCTTCCCTGTCTTGATACCAGTACCATGCTGTCTTTGTTACTATGGCCCTATAGTATAGTTTTAGATCTGGAATGGCAAAACCGCCTGTTTCATCTTTCTTGCTTAGTAGTGCTTTGGCAATTTGGTAAAATCTTAATTTATCATTTTTTTATTTTATGGGTTATAAACTTTGTGTTATACCTAAGAATCTTTATTGAAACCAAAGTCAAAGAATTTCTTCTGTTTTCTTCCATAAGTTTTATAGCTGTAGGTTTTAAATTTAGGTATACAATCCATTTCAAGTGAATTTGTATATGGTGGAATGTATAGATTAGAGTTGGGATTTTGTTATTTGTGTATTTGTTTTGTTTTGTTCTTTGGTATACAACTATAGTGGCTGAATGATGGCACCCCTGCCCCAAATATGTCTATGTCCTAATTTCCAAAAGCTATCAATATTATTTGATATGGTTGTGATGTGCCCATGCTCAAGCCAGAGAGTCCTTGGAACCATCAGAAACTGGGAGAGGCAAGTAACAGATTCTCCCCCAGAACCTTCAAAGAGAATGAAGACAATGCTGTGATTTTGGCCTCCTGGTTTTCATAACTGGGGAGGAATAAATTTTTGTTGTTTTAAGTCATCCAGTTTACAGTACTTTGTTACAGTAGTCATGGGAAGTTAATATAATGGCTATCCAATACTTACAGCACCATTTGTTGAGAAAGCTTTTCTCAACAGTTGCCTTTGCATTTTTATCAATACCAGTTACCACACTTACATGTTCTACTTTTGGACTCTGTTCCTATGATCTGTGTGTCTATCATTTCACTAACACTATTTTGTCATAATTACCATAGGTTTATAGTAATTTTTGAAAGTTGCTTGACTACTCCAACTTTTTAAATTCATATCAATTTTAGAATCATCTTGCCAATTACTTTTCCCCTTCAAAGAAAAAAAGGGGGAAAAAAAACCCTGCTAAAACTTCAATAGGAATTGTCTAGAATCTGTAGATCAATTTGGTATATTTTACATCTAAATAATCTTGAGTTCTCTAGATTATCAAACTTGGAAGAGTATAATTTTTCAAAATAAATCCTAGTAATCCTCTGGATTTCTGTTGAGTCTGTGGTGATGTCCCCATTTTCATCTTTGATATTTTGTTGTTGTTCTCAATTTCATTGATTTCCGCTCTGACCTTGTTGCTTCTTGCCTTCTGTTGGTTTTGGGATTAGATTGTTCCTCTTTTTATAGGAATTTGAGTTGGAACATAAGTTTATTTATGTGGTATCTCTTGATTTTTTTTTTTGAGAGAAAGAGAGAGAGAGACAGACAGACAGATAGAATCAATTTTTATTTAGTTTTTCATATGGCTTTTGTTGCTCTGACACTTGGTTGTGTATGTGGGTGCTGGAGTTTGAACCTGTGTACTTGCACATGCCGGGCAAGCACTGTAACCTCCAAGCCACTGCTCCAGCCCCTCTCACTTCATTTTTGATGAAGGCATTCAGTGCTATAAATTTACCTCTTAAGAAAGCTTTCATACTGTCCCATACATTTTGATATGTTGTGTCATCATTCTCATTTGTTTCCAAGAATCTCTTGATTTCGGAACTCATTTCATCTTTGATCTATTCTTCATTTAAGAGGGTATTATTCAAACTCCAAATATTCATGTAATCCATGAACATAGTTTATTCCTCCATTTATTTATGTGTTCTTTGATTTTTTCATCATTTTTTAGTTTTTCCAATATAGATCTGGCATCTAAAAACTCCATTTCCTTTGTGCCGTTGGTGCTTCTTTTTATAAAATCAATTTCTGATGGTGAGTTGCTAGCATAGCACTAGGATGGATCCTACATAGATGATGCCATCATGTGTGAATAGTGCTATTTCTTCCTTTCAAATTTGTGAACGTTTTATTTATTTTTCTTGCCTTTTTGCATCGCTTCTGCTGTACTGTTGAAGAGAACTTGTAAAAGTAGACATTCTTGTTTTAGGTCTTCCGTTTGTGCTTCATGTCTGAATGTCTCTCCTCCACCAGTTTTTAGGCATTGGTGGTCAGGGGAAGAGGGATTCATATTCTTCAATCCTCAGTTATCCTGTCCCTCCTTCAGCTGTAAAGAATTCTTAATGATTTGGACCCAATTCCTTTTGGTATCTCATGGACGCAGAGTTTGTTTTCACTTTTGTTTTATTTTCTATTCTCTTCACCCCAGCTGCACTGGGTCTTCCTCTGTGCTCTGAAGGTAGTAGGGTTTGCTGCTCCTTCCCTCCCCAGCATCTTAGAACTTTTGTTTTATAGTGGAGAAAATGCAAGGCTTTGCTTTTTTGCTGCAAGTGGCCTTTATGCATCTCCTCCAGGCTTCCACTAAGGAAGTCTCTCAGCTCTCCCACCCTACTCCTAATCTCTTGTGAACAGTGAAGTCCACAAGGAAGATTGTCAAAGGCTACGTATTTCTCATGTTTATTGACCCCCAGAGTTCTTTACCCACACTAGCCCATACTCAGCCATTACAAATTTGTTAAAAGTTTGGTTGACTTGTTACCAGTTTGCCTGATACCCAGCTTTTGTCCCAGATAAACAAATGCCCATGTTCCATGTCTACTTGAAAGTATCTATCTATAGATTTCAAACTAATTGTTTCTACAGCCAACTTCCTATGAAATTTTTACTGGGCTTTGATTCCCTTGGTCATTTTTGTGGGGGTAACAATTTCTTTCTTGGAAATTAGGTTTAGATAATATGCACTGTGGGAGGTAGGGGAGTGAGACAGGTTGAGGAGACAGGTTGAAGCATAAGATGAGTCTGCTTTGGCCTTTTGGGTTACTTGGATGACAATAGGGTAGTAATCTAAAGGGATGTGTTGGAACTTGTGCCTAGCCCATGGCAATCTCAGAATGAAACATGATTTCTCCTCCCTAGCATCCTAACTCAAGAGACAGTCATGAAACAGTGACTCTCTCTGTCTACCTCTTCCTTCTGTGTTCAGCCTTCCCAGTGATGTGTTCCTGAGTAGGTAAGTAAAAGAAAATGAGGTTTTTTTTCTGTCCCTCTCTTATTATTCAGCAAGAGGAGAGATGCAGTGGCCTCATGAGTAGTTCTTGATCCCCATTTCCAATGTAAGTCAGCTCTTATGATTAATGAGAGAGGGCATTCACTCGTGCTTTTGAAAGATGGATCATTGTGAAAAGGCCCAACCCTGTTTGCTGCATTTCCTCCCTAAAAGCAGTCAGTCTTGACAGAAGCTAGGCAAGTCATCCTGTCTCCCATTAACAATGATCTCAACTGTTTGTTTTAAAGAGTTCACAACCCCAAAGCAAAATTTTCATATACAAAAGCATAGTATCAACCAAACCTTTTGGGAAAGCATGCCCTAAGCGCTCAGCCTGTGCTTCTCTACCTAAAATCTGATTAATCGCTTTATGATAGGTGGGAATCTCCCAATCACTGGCACCGATATGGTCTTAAAGGAAGAAGCCTGCAAGTGACTACTGCTTCACATGCCTGATAACTGAAGATTAACCAATGAGTAGAAAGTATGAATAGTGGGAAGAAAACAGAAGAGACAATTCCATGGGAGCGTGGGGATTGACTGGGGAGTTCTAGCCAAAAAGGATGCTGAAAAGGGGCTTGGGATACCACAGTCGTGGGTGGTAACAAATAGTCATAAGGGAGGGTACTCGAATACCACTTGTGCCCAGGCATCAGTAACAATTCTCAGTAATAATATCAAATGACAGTATGAGCAGAAATTACACACTGTTGACTTGAGATTTCCACAGCAGGGAGAGGCTTTAAGAAGTAATGGGCAGAAGAGCTCATCGAGACCTTTCTTTAGGAAGAACAGTTTCTGTTCCAAGAACTACCCAGCCTACAGAGAAAAATCAGTTACCCCTTATTTTAGTCAATTCAATCTGCTACATCAAAATAACTGGGTAGCTTACAAACAGCAGAAATTTATTTCTCACAGTTGTGGAGGCTGGGAAGTACAAGATCAAGGCAGAAGCTGTGTCTGGTGAGTGTCTACCTTCTGACCCATGACACTTTTCTTGTTATATGCTTACATGATAGAAGGGGCAAGGAGTTTCATTATAGTTTGGATCTAGAATGTAGCCCAAAGGTTCACATGTTGAAGGCTGGTTCTCAATGAAGTGATGTTCAGAGGTGGGGATATGGGGAAGTGATTGAACATGAGGGCTCTGATCTCATCAATGGATTAATCCATTAGGGGATTCCTATTTGATGGCATTATTGTGAGACAGTGGAAACTGTAGGCAGAGGGACCTTGTTGAAGGAAGTAGGTCACAGAGGACATACCATGGAAGGGTTTATGTTGTCCCCTTCCCTTTTCCCTCCTTCCTCCCCTCCCCCACCATCTCTCTTTCTATGTTTCTGTCTCTGTCTCTCTGCTTCCTGGCCACCATAAAGTGAACAGCTTTGCTCCGCCACACCTTCTGCCATTGAAGTTCTACCTCACCACAGGCCCAGAAATAATGGAGCTGACCGACTGAAACTATAAACCAAAAGAAATCATTCCTCCTCTAAGGTGATTTTCTCAGGTATTTGTTACAGTAATGAAAATCTGTCTAACACAATACCCCTTTCAAGTCTCTTTTTAAAGAACACTAATCCCAGGGCTGAAGAGGTGGCTCAGTGGTTTCTGTGCTTGCCTGGCAAGCACAAGGACCTGGGTTCAAACCCCAGCACCACGTACATAACTGAGTGTTGGAGCAACTAAAGCCATGTGAAAAACTAAATAAAGTTTAGTTTTCTCTGTCTCTCTCACTGTCCTTCTCTCTTTAAAAAAAGAAGAAGAAAAAGAAGAAGAAGAAGAACACTAGTCCCATTTGTGAGGGGTCTCTCTACATGATCCAAACAAGTCCCAAAGGTCCTGCCTCCTAAGTCCATCATTTTGGACACTAGGATTTCAAGGACTAAATATGGGGGAGATACAACACTCATACCATAGCACCCTTTGAAGGCTTCCTATCAGGAAGTCCCATCCAGAAATTCTAATAATACTCATTATAGAGATTCTAAGGCAATTTATTACTCCTGTTTTCTACTTGTGCATACATTTTTAAAACCAAGAAAGGTGAGATTGAGACCTAAATTATTTCTGCCTAAATTTCACCAAATATCTGTCTAAGCTGTTCCAATCATTTGTCCAGAAGGATTATTTCCAATTGTTTTGATTATATTTTGCCACATTAATGAGCTACCCGAAAACTTAGTGACTATAACCAACTATTTTATTTGTTCATAATTCTGTAGGGCAGGAATTTGGCCCGATGTCTGTTAGGAAATGTTATGTGTTGATAGCCAGCGTTTCTTATGAGGTTGCAATCAGCCAGTGGCTGGGGCTGGAATACCAGGAGGGCTTCATTGAAAGGTCTGGTGCCTTGGTCGGGTTGACCCCTTCCTACTCCATATGGCAAGTTTATTGGCAACTGGAATCCCAGAGTGAGTATTCAAGTGGTGAAGCAGAAGCTACAGTCTCTAAGGCCTGTCTTCAGGAGGCACATGGAGCCACATTCTCTTGAACTAGACCAGACAGACAGGGAAGGGAAATGGCTTCTACCTCTTGGTGGAGGAGTGAGTGGCAAGGTTAATTTGCCACAGAACACATGGGATGGGAGATACTGTGGCAAACATCTTTGGAAACACACTATAGTACCTCAGGCTGTTCTTCCGGTGCCTCTTGTCCTGCTCTAGAAAGAACTGTTTGGAATTTAGCTTGAGCACTCTCCCCTGCAATTGGCATTCATGTCTTTTTGTTCACTTTATAGTGGCCATGGAGAACATGGGAGTCGTCATCCTCCTACATCCCAGAAAGCCTGTTTATCCAATTGATAAGCTTCCTCTCTTAAGTAAGATGAGAAGTTGGGAGGGAAAACCTGGAAGAAGATAAGATGCAAATTCCTGGTCCATTCCCCCATTATTATCTTCAGTCAAAGGTGTTTTTATTGTTATTAAGTCGAAGGTGTTTTATTATCCACACAGGGATTTTCAGTTCAGTTAATATGCTTGATACTGACATTTAATTTTTTTTATTGCTGTTCTTTAATCCCCTTTCAGAACTGGCAACTCCAAGTCCTGTTTTATAGGGCTGTTATTTTCTAGGGCTATTCTGTTCCCGTGTGGATTGGAAAGTCGGGTTTATCTCTGTGATATGTCAGTAATTAAAGCAAATCTCTACAAGTCATAAAACAGCCTGCCCTGCCCCCAAGAAACCAGAACTATGAAGGAGCTAAGAGCTGAATTAGACAACGTTTAAAAGAAGAAGAAGAAATAAAGAAAACAGAACTGTGTTGGTAGCCTGGAAGCTGATAGATAACATCACACCCTTTGAAAACAATGTTCTTACTTCCCTATATCTAGCTGTGTTTCAGGTCCCCTGAGGGCAAGATGCCATCTTCCTACAGAGGGAGGCACTAAGGAGGCCTGGGGTAGACCCTGTCAAGCACCTTTGACATACACTCAGTTTGACCCATCATTCTCCCATCAAAGGGAGAAATGCTCTCAGCATATTCCAAAGTATGGAGCCTCTTTCTCTCCCTCTCCCTCCCTCCCTCCGTCCTTCCCTCCCTCTCCTTTCCACTGTAGCATACCTGAGGGATTCCACACACTCCTGCCAGTGCCAG
Source organism: Aplodontia rufa (assembly GCA_004027875.1). Classification (NCBI taxonomy): domain Eukaryota; kingdom Metazoa; phylum Chordata; class Mammalia; order Rodentia; family Aplodontiidae; genus Aplodontia; species Aplodontia rufa. The sequence continues at coordinate 170,149 of PVKS010000680.1, read as the reverse complement.
AGGCTCATGGCTCATTAGGGCAATGAGTCTTGGGAGGGCTATGTGGTTTGGAAAAAATCCACCATTGAGAATCACTGGGATAAAATTTTCAGCAGGATAAGGTATCACTGGGTGACAGAGAAAGTCAGAGCAAAGCAAAAGATAAACCAAACTGATAGGCAATCTACTAAATCCTTCACACAGCCTCTGAGATTGACAAAACAAATAGAACATGCTCTGATCCAAAATCGTATTGGTTTCATAGTAATCCAAGCTTATGCTACCTGACCACATGCCGTTCTTACAGTGGGAAGTGGGGGCATATGATAAAAATTATCCATAAATTTGCATAGTGCCGTCTAATCACCTCAGCAGCACGTGGAGCACGTAAAATCTCCATAAAACCCAGCATGTGGTGGGTGTGGCCTAATGGTCCGTCTTAAGCAGGGACACAGCAGTTGCTTCTGTTATGGCTCTGTTCTGTTTGGGTCACACTGCAGGCATTCATTAAATGCTGAATGAGTAAATAAATGCATGAGCAGAAATAATAGGGCCCAACCTTAGTCTTGAGCTTATGCCAGACTCCCCCAAAGGCCTTTCATTCCTGACACTCCAGAAGAGGAGCGCTCACTTGCCTGCCTTTGTCTCTCATTGGAGAATATGACACACTTAACGATTAAATATTAGAGCTAGAAAAGGGCCCTTGGAAATTAATTAGCCCCCAAATTTCATTTTATTGGAAAAATCAAGTCCAGAAATATTATGACTTTTTCCAAAATCACTTGTCAGTATGTCTGTAACTGAGTCTCTCCAAGGAAGAATATAAACTGATCCACTGAGGAATGAGTCTGAGAGGTCGCACGTGCCCAGGCCCTTGGTGCAGACAGGTTGCATTTCAGGTGGAAAAGAAGGAGAGTAAAACTGCTAAAACTTCCCTGGATTAGCTCTGGCTAGGGGGAGCTGCGGCTGCCTGGAGGTAGGAAGTGGTATCTTCATCCTCTGTAGATGCATTGGACTGGGTGGGCCTAATCAGCACCCTCAAATAAATGCTAAGTGAAAGCATTTTGAGAAGGGCCTTTGGAAACAAGTGTTGCCTTTTGTAACTTGGCCATCACAGGCGAGAATCCACAGCTGGGTGCCCTTTTAGGCTATATGAGTACTATGCTGAGGAGAAAGAGTCAAAGATTCCAGGGTTTCTGCCTCACCACTGAAGACCTGTATTACCACCTTCCCACTACCTGCCTTCAAAAAAAATCTCATTAGCAGTGCAAACCAAGTTCCCATGGGCACTGTCCCCAGAGAAGCGGCACACACTGACTTGTTAGATGAGGCATAGCCCCCTCTGGGATGGCTGCCAGAAAACTGCACAACCTTATGGAAATTGTAATGATTCAGGGGCCCTGTGGGGAAGGTAGGTGTCCTGGAAAACACCTGGTCCCTTAGCTTTGAAATACATGACAGATCAGGAGAGGGGGGACTTCATTCTATAAATATTTATTGGATGTCTATTGTGTCAGGCACTGTCCTGGGAAATGGGTGTCCGCTATGAATGGAATATTACCATTGTCCATTGGTCTTCTGAAGCTTTCTATGGTGATCCCTATCTTAATTTCATGCTGACTTGTTCATTTTACCTAGCATTAGTGGAAAGTTAGTAATAAGCCATCCATAAAAATTATCTTTTGACAAGCCCAATTAAATTGTAGACTCCTTCTTTCTTACTAGTCCTCACAGCATCTCATATGATGACCAATGCAGAGAAAAGACTGAGTAAAGTTTGACTGATTGTCATCCTGTCTAAAAAATATCTGGAAACAAACCAGAGAGGGCTAGAAAGCAGGCTTGGGCCCCAAAAGAGCAGTACACCTGACACATGGCAGCTACGGATACCCACCAAAGAAGAAAGCCTTACTATTTATGGTACTTTCTAAACACGTATGGCTGCATAATCCTTGCATAGATTCATCTTTAGGTACATCGCATTTGAATGTGAAGAGCCACAACATAGAACTGTTATCACTGAAGACCTTAAGTACTTTATAAGCAAGAGCCTGTCTTGAATTTGATCAGTGGTAAGTAAGGGTGTGTTCAAAATGCCCTCAGGTGTATTTTCAACGCCCAATCCTTGATTTTAACACTCAGGGCACAGTGTACAGCACTTACTCTCTAACATAGACCTTAGCTTTTACTTGAGCAAATGTCATAGTGGTCAGCAGTACAACTGGAGCCCAGGTTTTAAAAGAGCCCCTTGTTTTTTCTTCTCTGAGCGCAGGTCAGTACTGGGTCTTTGGCCAGTAGAATACTCACACTTTCTATTTGCAGGAGAGGGAGCTAAGATAGAGAAATTTGAGCAAGTCCTAAAGATGCCAGACTTTGGTGCTTTAGAATCCTGGAAAATAAAGGTTTTATTGGAGCACAGAGCAACAGGAGAGAAATAGCTTTTTGTTTGTTAAATATTAGCAAATGCTTGAAATTCAAACAAGGAGCAACAATTAAGGAAGCTAAAATACTTCCAATATTTTATTAGGAAAAGTAAAAAGGCATTCTAATCTTTGTTCATGTTTCATTTGTTAGAAGAGTTTCTAGAGAGTAGAGAGAAAAAACTGTGGTTGCAAGATTAAAATTCAAGGAAATGATGCTCTTTAATGTTGGGACGCTGACAATTTGAGATTGCTAGTGAGAGAACCACAGAGAGGTTCTGATCTGGGAATGGAGAGGGGAAGGTGCAGTCAGTGGCACCCAGGGTCTAGTTCATTGGGAGGCCTAGGGCTTGTTTATTTACTTAGCAAAGTCTTAGCATGAGACCTGGCTTCTCCTTTTACTTTACAACCCAAGCATCCCTCATTTGCCCCATTGGGCAAATATGAATTTGCATAGCAAATAAGTTTAGGATGTTTTCACCAAAAAAATGAGAATATATTTGGAAACATTTCGCAAGCCTTGAAGCACTGTCTAAATGCAAGTTAGCACTCATCCCAAAATGTTTTAGGTATTTTCAATTTGTTCTCATGATTTCCATTATGTTTATATGATTTAGAAATAGGGGAAGGAAGTATGGGATTTTATGCTGGAAAGGGATTGTTGAGATCATAAACATGAAGCTTTTTGTTTAGTGAGATAGCTCCTCTAGTATTTCTGATAGATGTTTATCTAGGTTCCATTCAGGTATTTCTATTCAAAAAAGACTCTGATAAAGGCTAATGGAAGTGTAAACTGATACACCATTCCATAGGGAAGTTTACCAATGGGCACAAAAAGCTTTGTAGAATTCCTTTCCTAAGAACTTATCCTCATCAGTTGCTATCCTTTGTTCAGCATTTGCTGTGTGAAAGGTACTGTTCTAAATGTTTTGCATGAATTAAATCATTTAATCTGCATGGCAATTATATGATGTATGTACTATTATCCCTATTATATAGATGAAACTGGATTATTATATAGAAACTGGATTATAGAAAAGTTAGATAACTTGCCCAAGGTCCCAAAACTGCTAAGCAAAAGAGCCAGGAATCTAATGTAGACTTTTACATCCAAAGTCAAAGCTTAACCACTGTACCAAAACGCAGCTTGTACTATTCCCTAAGGAAACACTTGAACAAAAGTCAAATATATTTTCAAGTATTTTAATCAAGACATTGAATAGTATAGGAAAAGATGGGGGGGAATACCCATGAATAAGGAATTTGTTCAACTCAGCATGGTATATAGTCATTAAAAGGAGATACTGTGGAACCTTTAAAAAATAATAAAGTTAAGCCTGGTGTGTTGACCCATCCCTGTAATCCCAAACACTCTGGAGGCTGAAGCAGGAGGATCACAAGTTCAAGGCCAGCCTTGACAATTTTGTGAGACCCTGTCTCAAAATAAGAGCTAGGGATGTAGCTCAGAGGTAGAGTCCCAGTTAAAAAAAAAAATTAAAGATTAAGTTCTACACGTATGTAAAAGATGTATGTATTATCTTACCGAGAGGGGGGAATATCAGCTTTTGACAGTTTATATAATTTGTTCTATTTCCAGTAATATAAAATTCTTAAAGGCTAGATACCAAATTGTTAAAACTTATCCCTGGGAGATGAAATTATGAGTGATAGTTTCCCATTAGGGTGTTTTTCTTTTTTTTGAGTTAAAGACTTTATAAATTTTGGAGTGGGATCAAAGAACATATATTATTTTTATAAAGAAATATACAATAGAATAGGGGCTGGAGTGGTGGCTCAGCTGTTACGGTGTTTGCCTGGCATGCACGAGGTAGGGGGTTTGAACCCCAGCACCACATACACAACAAAGTGTCAGAGCAACCAAAGCCACATGAAAAACTAAATGAGGGGCTGGAGCGGTAGCTCAGCGGTTTTGGCGCTTGCCTGGCAAGCATGAGGACCCGGGTTCAAACCCCAGCACCACGTACACAACTAAGTGTTGGAGCAACTAAGGCCATGTGAAAAACTAAATAAAGTTGTTTCTCTTAAAAAAAAAAAAAAAAGAAAGAAAAACTAAATGAAATTCATTCTTTCTCTCTCACTGTTCCTCTCTCTTGAAAAAAAGAAAGAAATATTTAATAAAGCTATATTGTTTGGGGGGGAAATATACACAAAAGAAGTAGAGCTCATTCTACGCTCACTTGTATATCCCTTTTACCGTGCTCCAGACCGTTCCACTGATAACTCCTTATATTTTATAGTTTTCCCTTATTTGGTATATCAAGAGCTTTCCCCCTTTTTTCAGTTTCTGGGGACAGGGGCTTAGTCACAATATGCTGAGGTCCCACTGTGTGTCTCTTACTGTAATAAGCTTTGTGGGTCTCAGACCTCAAAGACTGGCATTCTATTCTGGGAGATACAAACAGAACACTTAGGTTTCTCTCTCTATCAACATCTGCTTTACTGACATAAGCAACTGTTTGTCCCTCTCTGTTGTGTGAGACAAACAGTTGGAAGAATAGAAAAATATGTGCTACAGTACTTCCTGTGCACCATAAACGGTAAGTACAAACAGAGTTCAGAGAAGGGGTAAACGTCAAGGCCGATAGTCGCATTCAAGAACGTTTCCTTGAGGAGAAGGATACTGAAGCAGGATCTTGAAGGATGGTAGGAAATTTTATTCAGTCTGATGGCATGAACTTTTGTAGGTTTCCTTAAATTTTTTTTTTAACATTGAGGATTATTGCTCAGGTTCACTTAACCACTAAGCCACATCCCCAGCTCTCTTTATTTTTTGTTTTAAGTCAGGGTCTCACAAAGTTGCTAAGGGTCTCACTATGCTGCTGAGGCTGGCCTTGAGCTTGCAGTCCTCCTGCCTCAGCCTCCCAGGTCCCTGGGATTATAGATATGTGCCATGGTGCCCAGCTAAATTTCCTTAACTCTATTTCCAAGATTCAGTTCACATATTTAAAGATGGATTTAACCTAATAGACCTGAGCTCAAATTCTGTCTTTCTTGCCCACTAGCAGTGTGATTTTGAGTAGCTACTCTGTTCTGTGTCTCAATTACTTTATGTGTAAAATAAGCATGATAATATAATCTTTCTCTTAGGATTATACCCTAAGAGATGGACCAGTAATATAGTACCTGGCCAACTTTCAGCTCTCAACAAATGTAAACGTTCTTGTGCTTTTTCTCCTTGTTTTCCATCCAGTAGTCCCAACTCATATTGCAGCTCATGGTACTGCTGTACCTTTCTGCATCTTCCTGGTTCCCAGCTGCCCTGCTGAGTCTGTCTCCTCACCCTTGGGTGATAGCTGTGTGTTGTGCGATTATTTGCCTGATTTCAGACTGCTTGCTCTCTCTGCTTCCCCATGATTCTCATATCCCCGCTTCCGTGTGCTCACCATCACTAACACAGAGCTCATGGTGAAAGACGGGAACCTCGTCTCTTTCTTCTCCAAGTCCAGACCAGAGATTTGAACACAGGTTGCTTCTGGGACCAGAGGCTGACCTCAGAACTCCCGTGCTGAACTTAAATATCCCCACTGCTTCCCTGACACCATGGCCACATCATTCCTGAGAGTTCTGAGGCCTGTTACTCCGACTCCTGGCTGATTCTTCCAAGCAGCGAGAGATCTGCTCTTGCAGAGAGAGTCGGAACTGAGCTAAGCCATCAGCCGCCTTCCTCATGTGAACAGACGCTGGACTTTGCAGCTTTTATGGACAAGGTCTTGCCAACTGTAGAAACAATGAGCCTCTTTAGCACCCTGTCACTGCCATAGAGAAACCAGAGACAGAATGACTCCTTTCCAAAGGTAATGTGGCTGGCCAGCACCTATCACCTCAGTCTGGGCTTCCTGACCACTTTTTACAATTCTTTTGGATCAAACAGAGCACTCCCTGGCCCTTTCTGGTTATAGAGGTCTCATTGTTTCATGGTCAGCCCAGGCCTTTTGCAGGCGTATCTTGGCTTTGGAATCCTAAAGAGTTTAGCAAACTTGACTTCAGTGGAATATCCATTTTTTCTACTTTAAGCATAAAACAGTGAATCATAGAAATAAATGTTCTTAGGTCATCTGGTCAGTCTCCTGGGTGTTCCCTTTAGAACACGGTCTAGTCTCTGTCCAGTCTCTGTTTAAATGTCCCAGATGTTGGGGCTTCCTCATCTCTCATAGCAGCTCAGAGACCAAAAATGAACTCTGTTTTCTAGCAACCTTCTTTCCCTTGCCTGCCACCCTTCACTTGCCCCCTACCATGTAGCAACTCCAAGGCAAAGTGTCACTCGTTCTCAGGCATGAGTATTACTTCAGGGATCCCCTTCAGGACAAGCCAGGGGCAAGGACAGACAGGCATGTGCTTTACCTGTGAACTTGCGGATTGTCTGTAAATGGGACCAGAAGCACCCATCTGTTCTGCTGAGTTTGGGCCTTTTGCAGTCTTCTTGGAGATCTGATTGCTCTCACACACATGACCAAATTTCTTTCCCCTTCTTTCTGGGACACCTATACAATGTTTTCTCTTTTGTTCAGAACTGTGAAAAGGAACTGTTTGTTTGACTATGGGTTTCCCTTTTTTTAACTTCCCCCACCCCAAACCCATTGCTCTCTTCCTCTCCCAAAGAAGAAAGAGGAAAGCAAGCCACAATAATACTTCTGTAAATTTATGGCCACTCTGTAATGTTTAATCACAGCTACGTGACTGGGGGCTTCAGAGCAGGCGTACAAGTTCAGCGCAAGGTGAATCTTGTCTGAGATAATCTGAAAGTTCATTCAGAGGTGAGGGCAGCAGCCTCTTGCAGACGGGTGAGGTTAACAGGAGGTCACCTGCTTTTTCCTTTTTTTTTCCCTTCTGGTCTTCTCCCCTGTAATGTGTAAACAAAGGGAAAATGTAACTTCCAATGAACTTGGCATATGTTGTGCTCACGCTAATCTTGGCCTGGCCAACTGTAAACAGTCCAGTATCCTGTGGCTGAGCCTTTCCACCCATTCTTTGCCTTTTGGAGAATGTGAAAAACACCAACAGAAAGTAAGGACTAGCACCTTGTGCTGGCAGACCCTGGTGCTCTCCTTGGGCACAGGCAGGAGGGGAGAGATGTCTGTTGTGATACATTCAGGACTTTGCCAGGGCACTGGCCTCCTGCCATGCTTTCTCATAATCATTAGTCAGCATGCCTTTATTGAGCTCCCTTTCTGCCCCACCATAAAGTACTAAACACCAGGAAGACAAAAATGGACAAGCCCTTAAGTTGCTTTCATGCTGAAAGGTGAAGTCGTTATGATCTGTCCTTAGAGGTAGGGGGATGAAGGAAGGGGACTTAGCTGGTATCCGGAGAAATCTGAAGATGGCATCTGGATAGAATCCTGCTGAGGGTTCCCCTCCGTTATAGAACAGCACCTTAATATCCAGCCTGGTTACAGAGATGCATTTGGCCGGAGAATTCCAGAATCATATAGGACAGTATAGACTACTATGAGGGCCCATAGCCTGACGCTCAACAGCTTACAGAAGAGCATCAAGTTGCCACTTCGTGATTTCTGACCAACGGTCATTTGCCATAAACCAATACCTTGGCGGTCCAAAGCTGCTAGACCAGTACAGACATGAGTGGGGAACGTGCCTCAGCCACCCTATTGGAAATGTAAGAATATAATTAATACACCAATATCTAGAGCAGGTGATTCCTTAGTGAATTATCTCTGGCAAGTCTGAACTCTCAAACTTCTAGAGCTGCTAGAACTCCTTGCTCATTGTGGGGTATTCAGAGAATGTAGACTTTTCACTATTCAGCCAGGGTAGGACCATTTTAGTTGTATGAGTTGGTGAAGGAAGTCGAGAGGTATTGAGCATCCGGGAAGACAGCCTTCATCTATGAAATACCCTTTGTATTGTCCTTGATACCTCTCTTTGACCAGCAAATAAAAGTCTCCTTGACTGTGCTTCATTCAAAATATTTAATAACTACCATGGGCCCTGACCTGCGCCAGGTAGAAGCAGAGAAAAAGATCCTGTTCTAAAGGAGCTTAGACATCTTCCTGGGGAGGTAAGGCAAAAGATATAATCATTTCAGACATGCCGCAATACTACCAAATGAAATTGTGCCAGGGACTGGCTGGAAAGGACATCTAAAACAAAGAACAGCATGAGGGAAGGAGCTATGCTGGAAAAGCAGGAATGGGCTTGTCATCTTCGGTGTCATCACCATCACTGGTATCTGCTGAGAATGTACCAAGTGCCCAGCTCTGTGCTGAGCTTTACCAAACCAAGTATTACTCCCACCTTCAAAAGAGGCTAGCTACCTGCCAAAGGGCACTTAAGTGAGAAAGAGTGAAAATCTTCAACTGACTGCAGCCACTAGGCAGAATGGCCTCATTTGCCTCCACAACACTTCTCATTGTAATTGAAGATTTCCTGACCACCCTCCCAACACTGTCTCCAGGTCAGTGTTGTAAAATGTTTGTGATATCCACAAAGGAGACAGGAGGTAGAGAAAATGTTGGGGAATTGGAGGTACTAAGGACAGCATCTTCAAGTCAGGAATATGGCTTGTCACCAGATGGAAAGCACTAGACAAGGGGTGTGGCTAAAACAAGATGGTGATAATTTCCAGTGTCGCTTTGGTATGTACTTTTAGGTGATTTTCTTGAAGACACGAGAGAGATCCCAGGTAAAAGAATAGATTGTTTCTACAGTTTGCTCAGTGTTTAAAGTGCAGGTGGTTGTTTCTCAAAACTCTGAGCACGATCTGGCCCTTATTAAGATCCTTGAAGGAACTCTGCTCTCAGGGAACAAGCCACATGGACAAATGCTAATCTGGAGAATATCCATCTGGTCCTGGCTCACAGAGAATACGGACATGAGGCCTCTGGGGTCAGGAGAAGGGAGTTGTAGCTTGGATGAGAGCCAGGAACTCAAGTCGATATTATACTGAAGCAAAAGTCATAACAATTCCTGTTGCTGTAAAGTTCATAAAGGGCAGTGTTTAGTTACTTTTTAAAAAAAATCTCTTTGAATAATAACGATACCTTTGTGGTAATAGTGTTATTAATAATAATAACAATGTGAAGTTTTAAAGTGCTTTCACTTACTATACCTCTTTTCATATCCTCATTCAATTAATTGGAGCAGGTTTTAACAAATTCACAGTGATTAAGAAACCAAGTCAGAAGCATATAATGATTTTTGTGAGACCCCATAGCAAACCATACTCTAACACAGAGATAATAAACACAAGGATCTAATGTTGGGTAAAGACTCCCGTGCCATCAGATAAAGACTCTATTGCTTCGATCATACGAGAAATTAGAAGATTAAGTTTCTATATGAAGAATAAGGGGAGAAATATTTCCATCCTCAGATCTCTGAGAATGGATGATACAGAGTTCTCCCACAGGATATTTCCTTTTTTCTCCTAATTTCTATTGCCTACCCAATTCAGACACTGGCTAATTGGTATTTACATGCTTCTTGGAGAATTTCAGAGACAATCTATTCAAGTTCAAGAAAAATGTAAACTTGAAATTGAGGATAATAGCCATGAAAACAGAACTTGTCCCTCTCTGCCATTCCAGGTCAACCTTGAATACCTTTGAAAAGGTAGAGACTTCCTGATTCATTCTCAAAAGCTCAGAAATGGTAATATAACTTCCTGACATTACAATTCAGAGAACTATTTTGTGTTCATCTTAATTCTGGTAAGGTTAGGCCCTTTGTACTTTATTTTTCTGCAGTTTCTCTTCCAAGGAGAGAGAGATTTCCTTTCAGTTATCCCATTAAGAATCTTTTCCTGGGGCTGGAGCACTGGCTCAGCAGTTATGGATACAGTGCTTGCCTGGAATGCATGAGGATGTGGGTTCGAACCCCATCACTACATACACAATGAGTACTGGAGCAATGAAAGCCACATGAAAAACAATAAAATCGATCTCTCTCTCTCTCTCTCCCTTTCTCTCTCTCTCTTTCTCTCTCCCTCACTATCCCTCCCTCTCTCTTAAAAAAAAAAAAATCTTGTCCTGGACAGGCCTTCTGAGTTTTTTTTGTATCCCTTACTATAGGATCAGACTCAGAGAGTATTTAAGTCAGCCCATGTTGTTTCATATGTATGGTGGTAAAGACTGATGATAATCCCTTCTTATCACACTCACCTAGCATGCCGTCTGCCTCCTGGGTACAGGCAAACACCCCATTCCCCTACCAGCCAGGGAACGCAAATGTATGAATTCCCATCATGAATGAATTGATAAATACATTGTAGTATATTTAAGTATATCAAAGAATTCTATTTGACAGTTTGAATGAATGAGCGAGGTTTAGATAGATCAGTGTGGATAGATCTTGAAAACGTTAGACTGAATGGAAAAAGCAAGCTGCAGAATGTTACATATAGTGTTTTATATGACATAAAAAAATGTAGCTTATGAACAACAAAATCACGACAGTAGAAGGTCTTCTCCAGTAACACGAAGGGACAGAAGAATGCAGGCTTTCACCTCCATTGGGACTACCCATGCCTTTGGAGCAAAGGGAGGGTCTGAAGTAAATTAGGTAAACCATTGACATTTATTCAACAGGGGTAACATGGCTTTTCTTTTTAAAAAGGGCGGAGGAAACAGTGAGAGAGATAAAAGAAAAGAGAATTAATTTTATTTAGTTTTTCATGTGACTTCGTTACTCTGATATTTCGTTGTATACTTAGTGCTGGAGTTCAAATCCGCATCCTTGTACATACCAGGCAAGCGCTGTAACCACTGAGCCACTACTCCAGCTCATATTCTTTTTTACTTTTTTTTAAAGAGAGAGGGACAGTGAGAGAGAGAAATACAGACAGCCAAAATTGATTTGTTTAGTTTTTCTGTGGCTTTCGTTACTCTGAGACATCATCGTGTACGTGGTGCTGGGGTTTGAATCCGCATCCTTGCGCATGCTAGGCAAGCACCTGAACCGCTGAGCCACCACTCGAGCCCATATTCTTTTTTACTTTTTTATTTCTTAATTCAAAAATAAAACTCCTTTCTCCTTCATCTCTCCAGGTACCTGACCAGTATGCTATTGCCAAAGATTTTGGTTCTCTACCAGCCAATTAAACTGCATTACAGAGTAGAAAGAAAAGTGAACTCAAAGTCAGGGATGGGAATTCTAGCAGCAGCCCGGTCACAGCAGTTCTGGCACAGTGAATCTCTCTGGACCTCCATTTTCCCCTCTGTAAGATGGAGGAGTGGTGCAGTTGTCTGCTTTTTCACAGTCTACCATTTAAGCAGCCTCAGTCCTGCTAAGTGCTAAGAACTTACTCTTTCCCACCGCTGTTCACTTCCTATAAGGACTTCATTAGATTTGAAACCTTAAAACTGGAAGGGACATTAGATACCAGGTTATCCGTAAAAATGAGTTTTAGAGGAGTCCTGAGCTGCAAGACTGCTAGTGACGGATCCAGGACTCCAATGCTGGTCTTCTGTCTTCTATTTCGAGAATCTGAGAGCCTTTTAAAAATGAAAAGAATATGTCCAAAGCTAGTAATAGAAATCAGCATCATTATGCAGAAGACAGTATGGAACAAACTGTAGAAGTTTGGGCCCAGGATGTTTTTAAAATGCAAGAGAGAATTCAAGCAAAAATGGCTCTGTGTAGGCTCCTTAATCCCTCAGAGGAGAATTCTGAAAAGTGGTAGTGTGACAGTTTATGGCATTAGGACAATTTTAGAAAGGAAATGCTACTAGAAAAGGAAACATATTCGAGATGATGGTGGGTAGGGGTAGGTTTTAGATCCTAGGTTTTAGATCATTTTTCAAACTTCACTGTTTCTTGGCACCTTGACTACCTTTGGTCATTGAAACCTGCCATAGACCCCTGGCCAGCCTTCCGCTTTGCCCATAAAAGTGCACTTAGACTTGGCTAAGATTTTCAGCAAGTGATCACCTACCAGGCCTTCTTGTGTGTATTGCCTTTGAGTGTCTTAGAATTTAGTGTAGTGTTGAGTAAAGGTGTAAGGTAATCGCACCCTCTAAGACAGCTGCCTAATAAAATCTTCTTGAAAATCTAAATTGAAATTCCTATCTCCCCTGGAGGGTGTCTCAGTGTTGCTTCCCTGTTATCATCAGAAAGCAATGAGTCACTGAGTCTCACCCAGCTCTGGATGGGACACTTCATTCTGCAGTCCAGCACCCACACTTGGAGTGCCACTCTTCCTGTGGGTTTGCTGGTGAACTCTGTTGCTTCCTGGAATTTCATCGAGTTTATGTTCTGTCCTTCTTGGAGGTTCTTCCAGCTCTGAAATTGTAGCTCCTGGCTAGTGTTTAGGCAAGACAGGCATTTAGCCAGTCTTTATCACATTTTAATAGTTGCTGCGCACAAGGATTTAAATATGGTACCCAGTTTGGATTTCCCAAGATTTGGGATTCCCTAGATTTGTAGTAATCTGATTTCAGTATTTTTTTTTTTAAGAAAGAGGGACAATGAGAGAGAAAGAGAGAAGCAATTTTTATTTAGTTTTTCATGTGACTTTCATTGCACTAACACTTTGTTTTGTATGTGGATGCTGGGATTCAAACTCACGTATTTGCGCATGCCAGGTAAGCACCGTAACTGCCGAACCCCAGCTCCAGCCCCTGATTTCAGTATTGTTAACTGCTGAATTATATAAGTACTGGACTTCTTAAGCAGAATACAGGTATAAAAGAATTCAGAGACATATCGATTCATGGGCTTTTGTTTGGAATGAGAACAATTATGGGAACAGTGAAGACCTTAGCCCTTGATATCCTTTTCCATTGAGAGGTGACTTGGCATTGTAGAAGGGTGTAGCTTTGGAGTTAAAGAGACTTACTTTCAAATCCAAGCCCTGCTATTTACTAACTTTACGATCTTTAGGCAGATCACTTAAACCTCTCTTATTCACATCTATAAAAATGGGCCAATAACACCTACCTCACAGAATTGTGTAAAGGATCAAAGAAGATTATCTATGTAAAACATATACCACTAAGCCAACAGCAGCTAGGTTCCCTATAGATATTTGTAAGCTTCTCTCCCCTCTGCCTCATGACTTGACCTGACCTGAGCTGAGAAGTTCTTTACAAAATGGATCCTGCTAGCATAGAAAGGAAGTGAGACAGGGGATGAAGCAGCCCTGCTGTGTGACAGAGCAGGCCCTGGATACTGTGCTGCTATTTTTTGGAGGCAGCAGCTTACGAAGGCCGTTGGTTTAGCTCATGCCAAAACCTGTTGTTCTAAGCAGCCTTGACAACACTGGCTTGAACTTGAAGTAGTTTTTTTTTTTTTTTTTTGCACGTTGACCTTATTTCTTCTTTGTGGACATGTATGTTAGTTCAGCTGGTGGATAGAAGTGAAGACTGCTAATGACCCTAATTAACGTGGTATATCCTGCTGAAGGGAGAAGGAAAGCAGCTGTGAGAATGTGAAAGGTGCATCTGGCAGTACCCACTAGTCTCCTCTTTGGCCTGACCTTGTCTCATCCAGCTTCAAAACCCATACCAGGGGGCTGGAGCAGTGGCTCAGCGGTAATGGCACTTGCCTGGCATGTGCAAGTACGCGGGTTCAAACCCCAGCACTCACATACACAACTAAGTGTCGGAGCAACGAAGGCCATGTGAAAAACTCAATAAAAATTGATTCTGTCTCTCCCTCTGTTTCTCACTGTCCTTCTCTCTTTAAAAAAAAAAAATAATAACAAAAACACCATACCAGTTTCAAACTGATGGCCCAAGAGGTGACTGACACAGTGTGTTAGAAACATCTGGATTTGAATGCTTTTAGGGGAATTCTCCTGCATTCGGTATTGCATTTCCCCTGCCTGATTGATTCATCTCCATTAGTGGCTGGTCTATGCCTGATTTTGAAAACCTTGCCTGTGGTTAACTTTTAGTCTTCCTTGTCCCATTACAACACTCAGTCAGCCTTCAGACCCTACAGTTGGACCTGAGACATTCCTCTGTCATCCTGTGGCTGCTGTCCTTGTCTGGATCCTCATTGCCGTATTTCCTACAGGCTGAAAAAATTTCTGCTTAAGTCCATCTCAAATGTACCTTACTTAGTAAACTGCTAGTGAAATGTTTTACCACCTGGAATATAAGTTTAAAAACAAATCCCTAGACAAGGAGTCAACACTCTCCATAGTCCAGCCATACTCAAATCTTCTTCAGCTTTCCCTCTGTGGCTCCTTTCCACGCCTCTTCTGCTTTCCTCCAAGATGTATACTATTTGGCGCTTGGTAGAGACTCCAAAGAGAATGGAGGAAGAGTCAGACTACACTGGGTCCAAGCCCTGATTGTCACTTGTCAGATAGGTTCCTCCTTGTCCTTCTGAGGGTTTCCTTTCTGCTTCTGTAAAATGGAGATACCTACCTATTAGGCTGTTTCTTTTTCCTGGGGATCAAATGGAATGGGATAAAATACCAGCCCAGAATCTGTCATACAGTAGTAGATGTTTAAAACATGTCTGTTTTGTTCTTCCCTAAACGTTCCTCTGCAATTCCTATTTCTGCTTCTTGGCCTCCACTAGTCCCTTTGCTTGAAATGGCCTGCTTTCTTCTCTATTTATCTAAATTGTGCCTATATTTTTGGCAGAGTGGAACTGTTATCTTTCCTTGCTCTGAATATACACAGTACTCCATGCCTGGGCTGCCCATTAACACTTTTTTCATCAACTTTATTTAATCCAACTTGTTTCCAAAATGAAATTGAGGTGATTCATTAAGATGATACAGAAAATGTAAGTAATGAATAGAATTAAAAGAAAGAAAAGGAATTTAATGAAAAGGACTATGGCAAATACACCATCCCCAAGGCTGAGGCTGTAGCCTTCCTGGGAACTAATTTTTACTGGACACAGTCATTGGGACGTAGAACCATTTCACATTTGGAGTTCACAGAGGAACAGCAAAGAAAGAAAAAGAACTCTTTAGTTGAGAACCACTTACTATCTAATAGATTTTTATTTAATCTATTGATTAGTTCCTAAATTTGGCAATGGAATTCTGAATTGTAATTTTATTCAATCCCCAGCCTCTTAAAACAGTGAGCCAGGGGAGAGGGAGGAAGAATAGGGAGGGGTCTATGGAGACAATCAACTATGTAGCATACTCTTTACCCCCCTGAGAATCCAAATAATACTTATGCAATCATTAAATTCTGGGAAATTCATGTTCTAAGCACTTATATCACTTGTAGGGGCAAAATATAGAAGAATCAAGAGACTGGGTGGTGGGTGATGTGGGGGTGATTCTGGTTTAAGAACAAATGTGTATCGTATTGTTATTTGATATGCATTTATGATTATATAATAACAATGTATATATCTAATTGGGCTAAGGGTCTTAAGAAGTTAGTCTTAAATTATCCAGGGTATAAATTCATTCCCTCCTTTACTATTCTGTATTGTTAGATATCTTTTTTATGCTTATCATAAAGTGCCTGGGCTATAATTTATAATAAGAACCTATATAAAACAAGAAGTAATTTTCTACAACTGTGCTTCTTAATTTATCCATTTATTTTAAAAAGATATTAACCATTTCATTATAACTTTAAGATAGTTTTCCCTAAAGATTATCTAGTCAGTGTCTCCAGACTTTTCTGATTGAGCACTATTGTTGGTAAAATAAATTTTGAGGACTCACCCCAATATATTTATGTGTATAATAATTTATTAACAAATATATTAAATTTATTAACAAATTATAATTAGATATTTAATACCTGCAAAAGGATATTTACATACACACCCTACTCCACACTGTAGTTTAAGATATGGAACATAAGCACTACCTTTGAAAAGTTTACTTGTGTTTGTACGCACATGTGTGTATGTGCACATACTAACATCATTCATATTTCAAGGCACAGTATGGAGGTAGGCTAAGAAAAGTTCGTTATTTATAATAGTGGGTACAAATCATATATCAAATCACTTTTCTGATCATTTCAAATTTGGGAGACTGACTTGTCAGATCTGATTAGCTTGTCACTACCTTTCCTTTCTGGTGTAAATGATAAAGAGCCTGTACCACAATTCGGAGATTTTTTAGTTCTGCCTTTTTCTTGATACTTGCTGATACTTACATTGTTAATGTTATCTTTAATCCATGGTCTCTTTGTAAGGGGATTTTTTAAAACCTCTTAGTCCTTTTGGCCAGGAGGTGGTGGCTAGTTTAGTTAACTCAACAACATATTCCCTAATCCACTCTCCTTGGAATCTTAATTCCAAAAGAAAATGAACACTAGCCCATGGCTCCTAGCTCCTTCTCCTACCATGTTTGTGGCAGCAGTTCCATCCAGAACTCACACCTGCCTGCATCCCCTACCCCAACCAGAAGCAACTCCATCAGCCCATTGCCGGGGCCTCCCATCCTCTCTTGGAGCCATATGCATGTTCGGTGCGGTTATTATCACTCTGTGACAATAGGCTTTCCTTCTGCCCCCCATAGGATAGATGCTTTGTAATCAGTGAGAAATGGCTGGATAGGACAGTCTCACTTGAAGGAATGCTTGGTGTTAGCATTTTTCATTTGAGACTCTTCCCCCAGGCACCAGCTCATGACAGTGGGAGACCCTGAAACCTGCTTATCTTTGTCTCTTTACCCACATGATCTTAGAGGTGAGTTTAGACAGAAAACCTAGAAACCCACATTTATGAGGCTAATGAATATTTTTCAGGGTGATATTTCCTTTCAGAGGAAAATTCTACTATGCAGAGCTAATGAAACCTCATCCACTGGAGCTGGGCTGCAGGGAGTCACACAGCACCACTGCCCCTTCCCTAACAGTTGTCCTTCCCTTATTCTGCCTGGGAAAAGGCAAGGTTAGACTTTCCTGGGAGTTCCCAGAGCCAGCCTGCTGAATGGCCATCATCTCAAAGCTCAGGTGTATGTCAGACCCCTTCAACCTACAGAGATCTAGAGAGCTTTGGGACCTCCCCCTCCCCATTTCTGTCACCTGTGGAAATTCCGAAGGCCTCTCCAGATTTCTGGGAATCCCTAAAAACCTCCAGTCTTCTTGCCTTCTAGACTACCATTTGTACATTTCAGTTTTGTACCTTTGCGTGTGTGAAGCTCAGCTGTTTCTTTGTATCACACACACTTACAAACACACATGCACACAGGCAAATCCAAGCAGTGGGGAGTAGAGGATTTAAGAAGGTGGATTTGTAGACATGATTGTCACACACTGCACAGCAATAGCTTTGAAAAAGCCACTATGAGATATCCCAGTTCTCCAAAGTTTTGTGGAGCCATATCGTTAGGGACTTCCTTCTTAGCTGCTCTCACACTGATTATTAAATCTCCTCTCCCCCATACTGCCTCTCAAGACCCAGCAAAACACGTTCCTCCCTCTTCTCCACTAGATGTCTTCACACTTATTGGAGGGTCTCACCCAAGCAAGAAATTTCCCCAAATATGTTTCTCCGAAAACAATTCTGATGCCAGTTCTTAAGAAATGAAGTTTTTGCCATCTCATTAGAAGGATCTCCTTAGAGCTATTTTCTTTTATTTTTTTTAATTTAATAGATATTAGATATCTCACATCTAAGAAAATGTTAGAACAAACTACCCTCTCTGTCCTGGATCTAGAGTAAACTTTTTCTATAAAAAATCAGACAGTGAATAATTCAGTCTTTCCAGGTTATATGGTATCTTTCCCAACTTACCTCAGTTGCTGTAGCACAAAAGCAACCATAGATAATATGTCAATAAACATGACTGTGTTCCAATAAAACTTTGTTTATAAAATCAGGGGCTGATTGTAGTAGCTTTCCATCCCCTGATCTAGAAAAAAGCAGATAACAGTCTTGATGAAAGCAAGTAGAGAAACCTCCAGGATAAATTCAGGCTCCTTAGCATAGCATATGAGGTCATTTATCACTTGCTTCATTTGTCCTAGTTACTCCAGATGCATTTCTGAGACCCAGCCATGTCACATTCCTTGCCTGACACCCCACCCCAACCCTGCCAGTCCCCACATACCTGGGTCAAGCTAAGAAGCCCTTCTTTTTAACTTTCCTGGTGCCCTGGTAAAGCATCTCTTCGAGTGCTCGCATCACTCTACCTCCTTATTTGCCTGATTGAGCTCCTCAAGGCTGGAAATGTTGTTTTATTATTTTTTCTTGTGCAATGCCTAAGAGTGCCTGATACATTGTTAGTATTCAACTTGTGTTATTAAAGTCTGGTGTTCCATTTCCAATATTTGTCTGGATTACTGTGTGAGGAAGCACCACTGAGGATGTACAGGAGGCATGCCAATGCTCTTCTTTAAATCGGAGTGGCCCAGCCCCAATGACTGGTTTGGGGGAATCCTGGGCAGTAAACACAAATGGATCATCAGTCGATTCTATGCTTTCTAATGGACTTTTTGCCATTGTTTTTCTTGGTCTGCCCTCAGCTGCAGATAGGATTTGTTTGGATTCCATATCTATACCAGAAAAATAAATTTGGTAGTGAACCTGGGGTCACACTATCAGTTAGGGGGCTGGCCCTCAGCTTGTGAGCCTGTGGTTCTTTTTGCTATGCTCCGCTGCCTCCTAAAAAGACACCTGCAGATTATAGGTTATGAAAATGTAATGATATGAATAGTTTCATCCTGTCAAAGGCAGGAGATGGACAAAAGAAATTTCTGGTATAATGTTCTGTATGTTACTGTTCTCCTGAGCAAGACTTTTTGCTTTATATAGTAGACATGTTCTGAAGAGGTAGTGTATTTAGAATTTTTGTTGGATTATATGATAAGAATCCCAGAGAAGCATGTTATTTGAAATCATTCTGTAGTGTGGGTTCCATGGTATACTGGTGAGCACTCTGGACTTTGAAATCATTTTGTAGTCTATCCTGTTTAGCATGAAGAATTCTTCTGAATGTATATAAAGTGCAAATTCAGGTTTTCTTACATCAAATTTGTTTCAAGGACACACCTGCTTTGGGAGCACAGTTCTCTACAGGACTGTTCAAGAGACAACATGTTAAGAAAATCACCCTTAGGGAAGTGGGGTGTGGCTGTTGTCAGTGTCTTTGTTTCTGTCTGTGACTACCTGCGCTCCTGTGATCCTTTGCTCCCCATGGAATCTTTGCAGGCATTCTGGAAAGAGGAGACTTTCCTCAACACAAGGTAGGCC
Organism: Aplodontia rufa; assembly: GCA_004027875.1. Lineage (NCBI taxonomy): Eukaryota > Metazoa > Chordata > Mammalia > Rodentia > Aplodontiidae > Aplodontia > Aplodontia rufa. The sequence goes on along the minus strand of PVKS010000680.1, from coordinate 150,638 downwards.
CCATGCTACCCACTGCAGCCAGCCCAGACATGGCCAAACATCTGCTGGGTTCCTATTCACTACTCATGTGTATCTTCCCTCAAAATTTGGAAATCAAATATCCAGGTGGGTTTCCCCTCACCTGTAATAGATACCATCCCTGCTGTGTGATGCATCCTTCTTCCTCACACAGCTTTCCCTGTGGTGATACTCAGGAGGACCCCAGTTTGGGTCCATTTGAGAAGTTTGCTGTGATGATGTACACAAATTATGAGTGATGCACCATTTACTCAACATTGTTGCTACAAAATGTCAATTATTTTAATTCCATTTAACATGTCTGTTTAGTATTTGCCAGGAATCTAACCCTTTGCTAGTCCATGCTATGGAAAATTTATAAGGAGAAAACATAATTCTCATCTTTGGGGCCAATGTATATGGAAGGTGAGGTTCAGATCCCAAGAAGTCTCTCCACCTGAGAAAAGGCATGAGATGAATTGGTCTCATCAGCACCTGCAGTCTAGTAGTGGGAGCAAGCAGGCGTTCTCCTGCAGACTCTTTATCTTCACCTTCTGAGTTCTTTCCACTCAGGAGACTGCAGGTCCACCCTTGAGAGAGTTTGCTTGAATCTTAGCCTTTTTCTACTTCAGAATTTCTTTCTACTCCCTTACCCATGAGCAACTCATCTATCTAAATTATATCTGTATTTTCTGCTGGAAATGTTTATCAGTAGACAGTAACAAAGATCAAGAGAATCTCAAATATCATAATCATATCTCATCCTAAAGGTCTTTCCTTAGAATTTTGCATTTGTTCCACTATAATAATGCTGTCTGTTCTCTGTCCAGTTAAATCATCACGTGGCCTTGCACTAGTTTTGATTTTGAGTCACTTGGATTTTTTCAGTCTTCCTCAGCTACCATTGCAAAACAACAAATCTTCCAGAAGTTTGGCCTAACCTCAAATGAGTACCTTAGTCAGAGACAGAATCAATGAGGATTTTTAAAATCACACAGGATTGGCATCTTGGAGAAAGTGAGCCAAAAGCCACCTCTACCACTTGTCTGCCTTGTGATTGTCAGCCAGTTGCTCATGCTTTCTTGGTCTTGATCCTTCCCACTACTCCTACCACTACCACCATGAAATATGAATAATATTTTGAGTCCTATTAATTCATGGGAATATTCTGAAGTAACAAAGAAGCTTAACAGACACAGCTTTAGAACATTGCCAAAGCCATAGCTAAAATTCACATAGATAAAAGTCTATGTGAGGCAAAGAAATGTATTCTATCACAGTAGCCAGCTTAGCATAACCCAGCTCAAAATGTCTGCTCTTTCCCGCACACTGCGTGCTCTCTTGTACAATAACCAATGATCACCTAATTTACAACTTTAATTAACCTATGTGGTTTGTAAAGTATCACATCAACTACTACACTAGTTGAATTCCCCTATTCTTAGGAATATCATAAGCAAATAACTCTGTTAGAGATAAAAACATTAATGACCGGTTGATTTGCTAATTCTAACATTTATCAGTGTGTCCTATTCTGTAAATAACAATACTGTCTTGTTCATCAGTTTAACATTGTGATGCCCTAAGATGTAATATGTCTGATCTGTCTCTTACCAATGACTTCTGTTATCTAGTTTACAAAAAAAAAGCATTTGTATGAATAATCAAGAATATGATTATTAGTGAGGAATGAGCTTCTAGGGGGTTTGTTCTAGGATATACCATTACATGAAAAAAAAAGTTCAATTAAGTAAGTAGTATGCTATCCTTCAAGTGAAAGAGAGGAAGATATTAAAAATTTCAAATGTATCTGTTCATTTGTGTGAAAGGGATAAATAAGAAACTGGATTAGTTACCTTCAAGAGATGGGTGGAGAAAATGTAGAAAGAAGTAAGGAGAATGGGAAGTGGTTAGTTCGAGGAAGAGAGAGTGATACTTCTCTTGCTTTTCTTTTTTATTGAGCTCTGGCTCTTAGAACTACTGTATTAGTTCACATACCCCAAAATAAATAATTAAAATTAGCCAGGATGTGGGGGGATACCAAAATGGAACAGAAACAGTGAAAAATGAAGTTAACTAAATTACAGGAGAATAGTCTAACCACATGAAAGGGTGAAGAAGAAAAGAACTAACCTAGGTAACTTTCACAACCAGTATTTTGATTAGAACTGTAAAGACAAAGGCAAAAGTGACTACAAGTGCTGTACTCTAGTTAATAAATTTGGTTGTCATGGGGATCTGGGTTAGCAACTCTGAAACCACTTTATGCTAGGACTGAATAAGTAAGTCAACTACAGTGTTGATGACAGCCAGTTTTCTCACTGTCAGAGAGGGAGAAGACTAATGTGAACCATATAATGCTGGACTGGAATTGGAGACATCAGTATGAACTCACAATTTATACAAAGAGAGAGAGAGAGAAAGAGAGAGTTATAGAAATAGCTAAAGTAGATGTATGCACAAGTTAGTATATATCCATATTTTCCTTAGATTGTCCATTGAGAGGGCCTGGATGCAGTACTACCACAGTATAAATGGGCATGATGAGCGTTAAGACATTGGTTTCTCAATGCCATTCTTCAGTGGAAAAAACGAGGGCACCTTGGAGAAGTGATTGATTCCAGGTCTGGGAAAGGGAAAGATGCATGATAAGCTTGGGATGACCTGTAATTCCACAAAGGAAGGAAATATTCAGAAAAAGATAGAAGCAGGTCAAAAATACAAAGGAGTCCCAATCTTGAGTTCCTAATGGCCAAAATGGGAACAAATTGAACAACAAATAATAATTGTGTTAAATTACAACTCACAAAATAAAATCCAGGTTATATTGATAAAAAATAGATAGATGGATGGATAAATAAATAAATGTAGGCAGAGAAGCAATACTTTAGAATTTGAATTAATAATTATAGAAGAAATGAGGGAGATAGAAAATATCATGGTCGGACACCGCAGAAACTACTGTTGTGGCCGAGATCCACTAATAGATGATGGATGAAAGTTTGAGGAGAAACGGGAATGTTTGCATCACCTGAAACAGTATCTCCCCCAAAAAACATATTAATTACAAAGGGGAAAATAGTAGCTTTACCTTGGAGAAACCCATCAGCTATCATCTTAACCAAGTGATTAATATCACCAGAGATGAAATATGTGGACATCATGTATTTCCTGATTCAGTGCATTACACATGGCATAATACCACTGCTATGGTATTTTTGCAAAAATGTATAATCTCAATCCAGAGTCTCTCAGTGTTGATGTTTTTGGTCAAATAATTCCTTGTTGTGAGAGCTGTCCCCTGCACTGTGAGACTGTAAGATATTCTACAGAATCCCTGGCTTGTCACTGGATACCAATACCACCACAACCACCACTCCAGTCTTGTGACAACCAGAAAGGTCTCCATACATCCCAGATGTCCCCTGGGAGGCAAAAATCTCTCCCTGGATGAGAATTTCCGCCTTGATTTAATTATGAGAAAATATTGTACAAACCTTGGAGATAGCCATGTTCCAGTGGATGTTCATATTTCTGATCTCATGATGTCCCCAGTCTAGGCTCCAGACCAGGTATTCAGGGTACATTTGGAAAACCCCATGGCCTAGTGGCCAGGCTTCACACTGGCCAACTTATCCATACCAAGCTGCAGAACAAGGAATATGTGATTGAGGCCCTACACAGGACCAAGTTCAAGTTCCTCAGACACTAAAAGATCCATAGTTCAAAGAAGTGGGGCTTTACCAAGTTAAATGTTGATGAATTTGAAAACATGATGGTTGAGAAGCAGCTCATTCCTGATTGCTGTGGGTCAAATATGTCCCAAATCATGGTCCCCTGGACATGTGGCAGGTCCTGAACTCATAAGAGCTTCCACTGTGTTGTCCCCTTCTTAATCACACTCACTTATAAATCCTGTATCGTATTTAGAAAGAAAGAAAAGAAGAGAAAACATTGCACAAACCTACACTGAGGGAATTATACCAGATAAATGGACAAATATAAATTCTTCCTAAGTATTAAGGCCTGAAAAGATGAGAGTAAAGATTGCAAGAGCTTGAGGATGATGGCCAAATGGAATATGGATTTTAAGGATGAGGATGATGGCCAAATGGAATATGGAATGTTCTGTTGGTTTCTGGAACCGAAAAAGGTTATTAGTGGAAAATCTAGTGAAATTAGAATAAAGTTTTGGTTTATTGATAGTATTATAGTTGTTTAATTCCCTGGTTCTGACAGTTGTACTATGGTGACATAAGGCGTGAACATTAAAACTGGGTAATGACTATAGAGGAAATGTGCAAACTGTTTGTGGAACTTTTATGTAAGTCTAGAATTATTTTAATATAAAAAGTTTTTTTTAATATAAAAAGTTTTTAAGAAAATAAAATAGGCTACTGATGTTAACAAGATAAAGGTAAATTTTCCATACTGAACTCTATGACAAAAATGTAAGCAAACTATTATTTGAGATTTCCAAGATGATGCCCATTATCTTTGAGATTATCTGACAAGCAGAATAGTCTTAAAGTGGTGTGTGTGTGTGTGTGTGTGTGTGTGTTCTGTATGACCTTTTTTTTTTTTTTTAAAGAGAGAGAAGGGACAGTGAAAGAGAGAGAGAGAATCAATTTTTATTGAGTTTTTCGCATGGCCTTAGCTGCTCAGACACTTAGATGTGTATGTGGGTGCTGGGGTTTGAACTTGCATACTCATGCATGCTGGGCAAGCACCATGACCGCCGAGTGACCACTTCAGCCCCTGTAAGACCATTGCTGTTGACATTTGTTTTAAATGGAAAATTGTGTTAAATTTTCAACTGATGGTCTGAAAAATGAAACAATCAGTGTGTCAGTTTATAGCTCTTCACTAATTTGGCTTGGATTACAGTTATCCATTCTTATTTTTCTTTTGTTCCCCAGTGTGATGAAAGACATTTTAGTTTAATATTACTTGAAAGGCCCACCTCAGTTCTTTACACATATTCAGTGCTTTTAAAATGTTTATTAAAATCAATGGTTTTTATATCATTTTTCAAAGAAAATCTGAGACAATCAAACACATTTTATTATATATGTTTCAAACCCTCTAAGAGAAAATGTTAAAAGAGATAGCTTCAGGTGGACATTTTAAGCTTAAGAAGATGATAACTTTATGCACCTGAGCTTGGACATATCATAGGCCCAAACTGTGGTTCAGGAAATTCTATCAGAAATCATCACATGCAGAATCAAGAATTTTAGCAACATTGTCACAAACACAGGTTAAAAAAAAACAACTCATTGAAAGTCAAGTTTGAGGAAACCTAGAAATAAGGAGGAAGCCTGATCATGGGAAGAAAACAAGAGACTAGTTTCTTTTCTCTTCATGAACTATCTCTGCGGTTGTGTTAGCAAGTTGTCCAACCCATCCAGGCTCGTTAGCTCAAACCAGGCACTTACCTCAAAATGTCCTGGCCAGCCCAGGACACAGCGTGCACACTGATCTCTCTTTGAGACTGGTGCTTGGCCAAAATCTCTCTTCTGAGTGCTTCTTTGTACACATAAGCCACTTAATACTGTTCCATGGACGTAGTCATTCACTTAACTTTTGGTTGAAGTCACAAACTTATCCTAGAACATAGGTTGGATGGAAAACTGGAGGCACAGAAGGCCATAACAGTGATACTCAAATAAGTTTAGATAGTACCCAGTTTAGATAGTACTATTAGGCACTAAATCACTTGAGAAAGTTTTCCCTTTTAATCTTTCTGATGACAAGGAGAATGTCTCATTGTGGTGCTAGTGTTTGATTTATCTGCTATTAATGGCAAATAATGTGGTATTGCACTTATGCAGATATTACAAAGTGTTCTTTTAAATTTTTCTTATAATGAAAACAGGAATTAGTACAAAGAACAATTATGAAATAAATGTTAACACACGTAGCATGAGATATGTAAAAATTGTGAAAGCGAGGTTCAATAACAAAGTTTGAGGAATAGTGATTTTAAGTTATGTCACCCACCTCTGACCCCCTCTTTTCTTCTCCATCCACCACATACTTAACATTTCAAGAAATAAAATGCTTTGAAGTGCATAGATATGTGTATAGCGTGCTGCTTTCTATAAAAGAAAAAAAACGTAGATGAGAAGGCATTCATGCATCTGCTTTACATTTGCTACTAAGAACACAGGAATAACAGATCTAAAAAAATATTGGGATTGGTTACCTGTGTGGCGTGGGAGGAATTGGGGTTAAAGGTATATCATAAGGGAAGGGGTAACACTTCTTGGAGTTAACCTTTTTGTATAATTTTGACTTTTGTAAGCATGTTAATGTCCTACATAATTAAAAATTTAACAAGCATGGGTGGGGAGAACCAAAAACTACAAGCAAATAAAAAAAGAAACCCAAAAGTATTTTGATGAATACTGTAACTACACTAAAGCGAGGGAGAAAAAAAAACTAATCCAAGTAGATTTACAAACATGGTATTCAATGATATACACTTGGTCTTAACTTTGGAAGGAGAATTATGAACCAAACTTTAACTTGTTTTGTAGTAGCATTGTTATATTTTATTTTTTAGTGGCGTGTGCAAACAATTCTGAAACCATTTTAGATATATTATAGCTTTGAGCAAATTAGATGATGATGTTGGGTGCTAGGCTCTTACGGAGGAAGGCAAATATAACCTGTATTAGGACTGGAGGTATTGGAGTGGATTCATGACTTCTAAAATATAAGTGTATATATGTATGTATATGTATATTTACATGCAGATTATTCTTAACTCTGTGTGATGAAAGAGCTTAGCTCCCTACGGATTGACCCCCAGTAGCAGTGAACAAACACTCCAGTAGCAATGACCTTTCCTGCCACCCAAATCTTGATCTCCAGTAACATTCCCTTTAAAAGAATCTTAGAGAAATGACTGGTTGCAGAGCTGGGGCAGGATAGAAGCAAGATGAGCCTGCAAGTCCTTTGCATACCTGGAAATGCTCAAAAACTTACAGGACATTCAGAGCAACACATGCCCCAGCCTGAAGAAACTCCTTTTTGCCTTATCTGGGACAATTTGAGCATGAAAACAATAAGGCATAATAGTGATTGAAGCTATTGAAAAAAATGGGACCCTATGAGTCCATACCAGTATAAGTTGGTAAATATATAAAATGGGAGCATGAAGAGTACGTCCTTATACTAGAATGAGTGGCAGCTGATAAATATAAAGGGGACTATGGTGTTAGAATGTCCTAAATTTGGAGCCAACATGGAAAAAACTGGATCAGGAAGGACTCCTCATCATATGTTAAATATATGGGAAATTTTAATATGGAGCAGTGTGTTTGCATGGTCTTAAATGGTCTCCCCAGTGCTTACTAGTTGCGGAGGAAAACATGGTAACTAGACAGTAAAGAAATCAGATATCTTCTTGATCATGATCAAAATTAATATCAGTGAGGAACATTTGAACATTGTCTGCCTCTAGATGTGATATCCTGAGAAGAATACAGCATCACTTATATAATATTATGGTCAGGACTGTGTGTCTTGAACCAGACAGAAGCAAACTGAGCAGTAAAATGGTAGTGGCGGACTATATTCTTTAAAAATGTTAGTATCTTGCAAGTAAGAGAAAGGCTATGGAAATATTCCAGATTAAAGGACACTAAAGGGACAAGACAACTCTCTGTGTGTTGTGGTGGCTTCTGCCTATAATCCCAGCTACTCAGGAGGCTGAGGAAAGAGGATCACAAGTTCAAGGCCATCCTTGGCAACTTAGTGAAGCCCTGTCTCAAAGTAAAACGAAAATGGTAGGAGTACAGCTCAGTGGTAGATGGCCCCAAATTCAATCTCCAGTACTTCAAAAGAGAGAGAGAGATGGCAACGAACTAAATGTAATATCTGATATTAAACTGCATTGCACAATAGAACAGCAACAACAAAGGGCTACAAAGGATATTGGGTCAATTTACAAAATTATAATATGGATAGTATCAATATTAAATTAGCTGAAGTTGAAAATTATACTGTGGCAGTGAACTGCATACACATTTATTTGTTCATTGTTGAATACTGAGCTCCTAGAATGGTACTTGGGATGTGGAAAGCATTTGGTGAGTGTTTAGTAAACGAATACGTGATTGATTATTGTGAGTCTGGTGTTTTGAATGAGTCCAGCATTAGTTTCTTCACTGACCTGCCTCTGAGGGCTAATTGCTGGCATGTGATCTTAGCACTGTTACGGTACTGATGGCAGCGAATACTGTCTTCTAATGTTAACTCATTTGTTTTCTTAGTCATACTATAGTCCAAGCCATTCTTTCTCTTGCTACAATTTTATTTTTATTTTTCAAATCTGTTAGCTTGTAGTAACGGATGTTGGGATTTGGGGGACCCTGACTTGTCTTGTCTGTTTGATTAATTCCTGGTGTGGGGATTTGGATATTTTGCAGCTTTTGGATCTCTTCATCCAGTGGGATTGGTCAACGTACCTTGCCGACTATGGTCAGCCCAACTGCAAGTATCTCCGAGTAAACCCAGTAACAGCTCTGACCCTACTTGAGAAGTGAGTATCCAAGCCCAGTGCTCTGTGCTGAGGGTGGGGTACAGAGGAAGGGAGTGGTACAGAAGGTAATTTTCCTGATGTCAGTACCTTAAAAGACATCCTTGTTTTTAAAGTAACCGTAGGTGCTATCATTTGTCTCATTCAATGTACTTAGCAAGCTTGTCTTCCTCTTGTAGCCTCTTAATTGTTAAGCCCTAGCAAGCTAGGGCGAGTAAGGTCAGAATCGACTCTGACATTACCTTATAACCTAAATGGGGCAAAGTATCTTTATCAAGAAGAAAGGAAGATTTAGTCTGGGGCTCTGACCAGTCTGGTAAGCAAAGGGAGGCTGGCCCCAGTTATCTGGGTGTGGTGATGGATAGAGCATCCTCACAGAACAAGTGCCTTCTCTGATCCTAGCAGAGAAGCCCTGTGAATTATTGGCACCTTCATCTGTCCCCAACTCCTGCACCCTGCCAGATTAAGCTTTATTGAGCTGACTGTTCCAAGAAAGCTGTGTCTGAGAAGGTGCCTAATTCCTGTGTCAGGCAGTTACTAGCCAGTACAGGTTTCTCTGCCACAGAGCAAGAGCCTCCCTGAAGCACAGGAACTACCTTTGGAATTGGGTTAGCCAACTCTAGAACATTTCAGGGCTAACCAATATGTCACCAAAAACCTGGGATCTTTTATGCCTTGCAGCCTGGCTCTGGTTTTTGCTAACCTAGTTGGGAGTCGCCAAGTCAGAGACCAACAACCATGTAAAAGGGCAGCTTTCTTTTACAACTGGAATGACTAACCAGAAGAGTGCCCTGTATCTAGGCAGTGTAGCAAGTCTACGTATGTGGCTAGTCAAGCATGACTCAATCCCAGCAAAGCAAGGCCCAGAATCTAGGAGGTCAGAGTAGAGCCCTAGGCAGGTCAGAGTAGAGCCCTAGGCAGGAGAGGTTAAGGTGTGACTTTCTTACCATGTGCTGTGATAAAGGGCGAGAAGGGGAAAGATAGAGGGTAAGCAAGGGCAGGACACAGGGCTATGAGTTTGGAGCCAAGAGGCTGATACCATTCAGGGACTGATGTTTCCATTTTAACTTTGTTTCCCATGGTTCTCTCTCCCAATGACCTTCCTCCCTAGGATATCTAGAGAGTAAGTATATTATTCACTTGGGCCTTTTCCATCACTTTGAGGCAAGTCCTTCTGGTTTCCTCATTGACACTAATGACTACACTAAAATCCCTACCCTGTGAGTTGTCCCCACCCTGACGTACTAATCTACTAAACCAGCCTGGTGCCAACTGGCTGGATGCCTCCTCTGTCCTTGATCCTTAAGTGACCCTTGGCTTACTAATTCCTTTGGGGCTGGGAGTGGTGGCAGGAATTTCTCCCCATCAGTACCAACTAAAGAATTGTTCCCACTCAGCTCCCTGGCACACTTATTGTTTGCTAATAATACAGGACCTGAAATTCAGCCCTGGCAGAAGAGAGCTTCTGCAGTCTCCCCTACCTTCTGGTGGTGAGGACCATGGCGTGGAGGTCTGGAACCTGTGTCTCCCATAGAAGGTTCTTCATTAGAGGAAAGGTCTAATCCCAGAGACCTCACTGCCCAGTTGAAATGGAGAAACATTTTGACCTTTGAGCTTGTTCTGACAGTCATATTCATTATGTGTCCAGATGGGCTCTGAGCTTCCCTTCAGTCAGTTATGTCTCTCAGGAGTCCTTTACTCCTCTGTTCCTGCGAATCTAGATCCAGAAAGTACCGGCTCACCTGCTTCCCACGGATCAACAGTAAGCTAAAATAATCAGCCTCTCTCTACCATTCCCGAGGCCAAGCCAGTGACGAAGCTACATGGTCTGCCCTCAGAATCAGCAGCTTTTAAAAGCTTCCTTCTAAACACAGCAGGCAAAGGCCAGCACAATCGCTAAAATCCACATCTTCCAGCCTCATAGAAATCACGCCTTCATCTGCCTATTCCTGCTTCCCCACAGCCAGCTGCGCCACTCGAGCCTCACAGTCTTTCCTTTCCAGTCTGCTTTGCAACAAGGCAAGACGTAGGGGACCCAAAGTCCTGCTGAAGGCATTCAGTAAAAATAACAGTCCCCCATGTCATTGAGAGGTGACCAAAGCTACAGTAGAACAGGATCTTGGGCCTACAAGAGTGGGAGAGGAGGTGGGAGGACTCGCTTTTGGTTTTGGAACATCCTTGGGTACACACCAGCCTGTTATCCTCAGCCCTCAGGACACTTACATTATCTTCACAGTGTTTCAGTGGCCAAGAAATCCTCACCTCTGGGGCTCAGAGACTGCCCTCTTCTTCACTTTCTTCTACATATAACTGGAGCCTCTCTGTGGGAACTGAAGTTAGCTCTGGCTGCCTGCCCTGCTTCAGGAGCCATGAAATTAATAATCACATAGGTGTTAAACTAAGTATCCTATGAATTTAGAAAGTGTTTTTCATTCCTTCTTTCTTTTTTGTTTGGTTTGGGTTATTCTTTAGGTTTATAGCACACCCTGCAGAGGAAAGGGAATCCTCTCTGGGATAATCTAAACCCAGGTCAGTTCCAGAAATAAAAATGGAAACAGTGTGTAAAGGACTACATACAAGAATCATCAGAACCTTGAGGATCCTTGCGCTTTCTTTTCAATGAAGGTCCAGTCCTCTCTCCTTCTTCCTCCCTTCCAAGCACAGGCCTCCACATGGGGCTGATGGTTCCCAGTTTGATGAGTAATTCCAGCCTGAAGGAATTACTTTGAGCTTAGACAAGGGAGAATAGTCTTGATTGGTTTTGGATGCTACCATCAGCCAGAGCCATATAACTTAGTTCTCATCAGAAGTTCCTTCCACATATAATTCCCTTATGATGGAAGGTAGATAGATACATAGATATAATATCAATATATGTGTGTGTGTGTGTATAATCAGAATACACCCACATACATCATATATATGCCAGATGTAAGCGCCCTTGTGAGATCACCTCCCTTTTGACACGCTAATCTCCAACCTGTCCCTCTGCAAAGGGATGCCCACAGCAGGGTAAAGGGCCCAGGATTGCCCAAAGGCCCCTAGGAAGTATACCTGGTAGTAGTTTATGTACCAGTTCCAGGATCCCTCCCTTCCTTTTTCTAGTCCAGCTCCATGCTGCCCAAGGAACAGTGAAGTCAGAGAGCTGGCGCAGACCCTGGAGAATGACAGTGGGGACTGGCCTCTCATACCCCAAGAAGATATTGGTCCACATACTCTCCTTCATTCTCTAACACTAAAGCTACTTGTGAGCTGGGGATCTGGTGTAAAGAGTCTGGGACCAGAGTTAACCATCACCAATGTCTGCCAAGGATTATGGCCTCTGTAGGGAATAGCAAGTGCCTGGATTCTGTCACAGTGGCTTCATCAGACTTGGAGGTTTAGTGAAAATCTCAGTCTAGTCTTGACTCTACCCATGCTTCCCAATTACAGCCATCCATCTGACAGAACCATTGGCCAGAGCTGCCTGTTACTTGTACTCTAGGACTATATCATGTGTGGAGCTTTAGCAGTGACACAGATGTCAGAGGTCTGAGGATATAAACAGCCATTGAGAACGCAGGGACTTCTCTTGCTTTAAAGCCCTGGTTTCTCAAGTGAAGAGATGGACTAAATTTTGATACCTGCTTTCGTCAGCACCATATCCTCTTAGCTCCCTTACTGCTTCTCAGCCCTTATTCTGAGAAAAAAGAAGAGATTGGTCAAAGCGTTAGTTTTGTTAGGGATGGGAGATAGAACCAGCTAGAGTAAGGTTTGGAAATGCACTGTGGCTTTCAGTTATCTGTGGTCTCTTGAAATTGTTAGTTTTCAGAGCACTTTTTTTCTACTTTATCTTCCAAATGCATCTCTAAGGTCCCATCAAACTCATAAGTTAATGAATGGATCCTGGACATTCTGTAAGAGCCTGTTGGCCAACAGGACTACAGCATGTATCAGACTCCTGAAACAGGTGCATTCCTGGGGAGAGAAGGGAGTGAATTGGTGGATGAGGTGTGAGGGATAAGAAGATGGGTCCCTCTGACCATTAGGGTCTGGAATGAGGGTCAGGATAGAAGGGGACAGTAGAAAAAGGAGAACATCATCAAAGCCCAGTGTGTGCATGTATGAAGTGACACAATGAAACCTATTAGTTTTTGTGATCAATGAGTTAATAATTATAATAATAAAAAATTAAAAAAAAATAAAATGTGAAAGCAGTAGGTTGACTCCTCCAAAGCTGGCTTGTGACAATCTCCCAAAGATAGGCCAAGTTGGGAGGGCTATGGGTGCCAGAGGACAGCTTCCCAGTCTGTAGGTAAGTGCAGGCCTGACCATGGAAGTATTCTGGATTCCGCTCTGGGTAGGGGCTCCTACAAGTTCTTCTTCCAATATCTCCTTAAACACTTTGCCCTCTTTTTTTTTTTCTTCTCTGTTCAGAATGAAGGATACAAGCCGCAAGAACAACATGTTTGCACAGTTTCGGAAAAATGAACGAGACAAGCAGAAGTTGATTGACACTGTGGCCAAGCAGCTGCGAGGCCTCATCAGCAGCCACCACTCATGAAGGCCTCGCCTTGGCCCACACAGGCTGTTTGCTGCAGCTACACAGTCTTGATCCAGCCCCGGCGGGCCCTGCATTTGTGCATTCTTCAAAGAGAACATATGTATTTTTTTATTAACCCCTGTACAGTTATTCACGTAACCTTTCCCTGTAGTAAAAGAGGCACAAGATTAAGCAAGTACACGAGATGTTGCCAGGCGGGGACTCAGGGGAGGTTACTACTACACCATCCGTGTTATCCTAGAGAGGTGGCATCATCAATCTCAGTGTGACAAACCATCTCTCATCCATGGCTCTAGAGCTTAGTTCCAGGGCCCAGGAACCACACAAAGTGAATGCTTGGCACCGAGAGGTAAGGTGAGTGAGCAAAAGGATAATAAAGCATATCCTGTTCATTCTCGGGTGCCCCATTGACCACCTAGACGAGGCTGATCCTGTTGACACCAGGAAAGGGCCTAGTAAACATTGCTGTTTAATGCACTAAAGGCCAGCACACAGTTCTAGGTGTTTGTCTCCTCATCCACTGACTTCCACTGGCTGATGGACAAGCATGGCATTGGCAAGATGACAGCTGCACTCCAGTACCCCAAAGTTGGCAGTCTGTTTAGCCCAGTTCTGACTTTTCCTGCTTATTTTTCAGGAGCAGGCTAGAGCTGAATGTGCAGTGATAGCTGAAAAGGACCTTTACTCTACCCTTAGATATAAACCCGAGGATTGCTTGGGATGGTTTATCCATGTTTTAAAAGCAACTTTCTGGACACCAACTTTAAAGAAAAAGTCCAGCTTTGCACTGTGGGGTCCTCCACAGCCGGGCTAAATGCCTGTAGGGATAGAGCCACTGCCACCATGAAGTAGAGCCAACTTTGGCTAGTGGCTTGTTGCCTCTGGCCCAGCTGTAGTTTATTACTAAGATATAACCCATGTAGGAAGCTCTTCTTGATCAAGCCAAGGCTTCCATCTTCTTCTGAGATCCCTAAGGCCATCTTTTGGCCTCATCCGAGAAAGTTTGCCTCTAATCCTATCCCCAGACCCTGGAGCCTGCATCAATGTAGCTTGGAGGCTGTGCCCATTGTCCCATACGGATTCCTGAGACTCAGTGCAAGGACTTTGCTATGAAGTCAGTCATTGGAACTTACATTTTAAGACACTTCAGGAAGATGCTTCCGTGACTACTGGTAAGAGTATAATTGTGCAATAATGGCAGATAAACCACACACATATTTCCAGCTTGGATTAGTGGGAAAAGAGATTCATCAAACAGAATTTTCCACTTCCTTTGTCAGTTACTAAATTATTTTGGGGGGAGAGCAGTACTTCCTTTTTCATTCGCTACCTCTGTCTTCATCGTACCTATCACATCTCAAAATCACAAGAAAGAAAGTACATACACAGATGTTCAGCCCCCTGAGTAGGAGAGACCAGGCTCCAGAGGGCTCTGCAGCAGTCTGCCGAGACTCCTCCTGAGGGCCGGTTGGCCTAGGGTTTTCGGATGCACTTCAAGCACTGCCAACCCAAACTTGATAAGCCGAGGGAAGGCAGGGACCTGTGGGAATGAAACTTATGACGGCATCTCCGAACCGTGGACTTTGTTTCTATTAAAAAAAAAAAAAAGATGAGAAATGATTACACTAATCAGAAGTCTGTTGGTTGAGAAGGATCCAAAATACCTTCCCTCTCTAGTACTGTTTTCTGCAAGATCTCTTTGGCTTTGACTGCTGACGCTGAATGGAATGGAGAGAATCTCAAGCATGTTACAGCATTTGTCTTATTAGGTCAACCTGGCTGGTCTGCTCTCAAACCTCTACCCTGCAAGAATTATGCTATAGAGCGAAAGCGGAAGAGGGCACAGGAGTAGGGGCTGCTCTGTACCTTCACCCCAGAAGTTCTGCTAAAGACAAAGCTTATCCAAACTCAAGATTCATACAGATGGACCCTTTGGTGTATCTCCTCTTCCCTCTCAGTCTGCCTTTCCTTTGCCAGAACAAAACAAAACAAATAAACAAACAAAAAATATGCTTATGGGCTCTACGTAGAAACTCTTGGTGGGCCGGGAAAGGTAAAAACAGGGAACAGCAATGTCAAAGCTTTTGAACTGGTAAAGCAGAAATATTTTGGTCATTAGGCCTGTAGCTGAGCCAACCCTTGAGAGGCTAGAGCATGTGCCAAGCATGTGTGCCCATGCCCCCAACCTCTCCAATCTGGCCTCAAATGCCTACAGATGTAGAAGTGCCCTGGGGGTGTCCCAGGAGGAGGACAGGGACATGGTGGTTGGAAGACTACTGCCTTCTAGTCACCATGAACCTTTGGCTAAGTTCCTGGGAAAACCAGGTCCATGTTTCTGAAGAGAGTGTGGTTTGGAACCCTAGTGGGCTTAGTTTTAACATTCATAGGAAAATCCCTGAGCAGACTGGGTGAAGCTGTTGGGGTTGGGGAAAAACAGGACTTGGATATTGGAACCAGCAGAGTCCCTGTTGGCAAAGGAACGTGCAACTTCCAGGGAATGTTCCTCAGTGATTTTATTGCATATCAAGCCTAAAAGTCCCCCAGTTCTGAAAATCATCCTGACTCCTCTGCATACTTGACAAGTGCTTGACTGGCAAGTTCCAGACCCAGAGAAGGATCGGCACTGGTCATAATCTTCCTCCCCAGGCTTCTGAGCATACCTTCTGGGGCCTGCTTCAGAAATCTCTCCGTACCTGAGCCTTCCCTTCTCCCTGGACTCCTCTCCTGACTTCTTTGGTTGCCTCCTTTGCTCCCTTCCTCCATCTCTTTCTTTTGCCTGCATTTACAATTACTTTTCACTAATGTGTTGGAAATGGCCTTTTTAGTTTTGCACAAATAGTTACACATTTATGGGGAAGTTTTCGTGAAGTCCATTTTTAACTCTAAAGGGAACTGTTTTCCTCGGAAACTCACTAGTAACGCTACTGATGCAGATGGGCCACATGGTTGGGGGAAAGCTCCTCTATGGAAAGAGCATGTTTACTCCCCTTGTACATTTTCCTCTTTTAATTGCTATTAAACAAGAAATCCTACATACCTGTTTCAAAAGCCACAGTGTCGTCTCATGGGTTTTTTGTTCTTCCACCCTTTTGCACCGTGCAGCTGCTGTTGGTGACAGACATTGAGTGGGAGACAGTGCGTCCCCACTCAGCTGGACTGAGGTAGAGCAGGCAGGATCTGGCTGGGAGGAGAAAGCCTGCCTGCAAGTTGTGTCCTGGAAACATCCCTAACCCCTGAGTTAGGTTTTCCCGATCTGTACAACTAGCACTGCACCGTCAACGTCATCATCATCGTCATTGTCATCATCAGGAGGAACTGCTTTTGAAATGCCTGGTTTATGTGCTCCATATTCACGCATACATAGGTAGTGACTAAGTAAGTTGAAGCTGATCCCAGTCTGGGGTCTCCATGGCCCTCCTGCCTTTACTCCTTCCCCAAGCTCATGTTTCTTCTGAAATTTCCCCATACTATAGATAGAAATGAGCATATAAGTGTATATTAATTATTGACATTTCTGGGTTTATATATCTGCCTGAGTACAGTTTGGCTTCTCGTGGGAGTCCAGTGTACTGAGGTCCAATGCATTTTGGAAATGCATGCACCTATAGTGCATGGGAAACTCCCTGTCAAGGTGTAGAACTACCCAGAGCAAAACCTGCCTGGAGGAGGGGACAAGGCAAGCCTATCTGAGAGTTCAGCTGGGGAGAACAACAGGTATCCGAGGAAAAGAAGGGCCTGACGAAGGACAACAGCAGGATTTAACTAACCGGGCCTTAAGAAAATCCAGTTCAGACTTTGTTGAGTTGTGTGAATCCTGACCTACAGACCACATTAGCGTGCAGAGTGGGCATGAGCCTGGTGTGTGCTGGGAGGACAGCCTGCCAGGTGCATCTGGAGCCTTGATGAGACAGACCAGAAACAGCATAGAGCACTCAGCCTGCTTGCCCCTCAGGCAGGCGTGCAAGCCATGCTGAGAGGCTTGGAAGAATGTTCTCAGGAACAAATCTGACCACTGCAACAGGGCGATGGTGCCTGAGAGGTCTGTGCTTCTATCTCTTGCAGTGCCACTCACTAGCTGGGTGACATTAATTAATCAGCTAAGTCCCTAAATCTTAAATCCTCAATAGTGAAAGCAAAGTGACAGTGCCTAATTTGCAGAGATTGAAGTGTGAATGAGCTATGAAGGATGCTTAGCCAGTCCCAAGCCACAGCACATGTACTCGTTGCGCCCTCTCCTCCCCTTCCCTCCAATTCCACAACATGCTTCATGGCTGAGCACTGGAAAGTCATGTCCCCAAGCCCAGCTCAAGGCCGTGGTAATAACTCCCCTTAAGCACCTATACAGGAAATGGGGACAAGCTTTTCAAATCAGACCACCAACTGCCTGACTCAGAGTGAAGCCAGCCCTTCACTCAGAATCTGCCTCAATACCACCTGGAACCTCTGCGCCCACTTCAGTGCCAAAACTTATACTTTCTTCTAGAGAACCTGGGAGGTCCAGAACGTGGAGGTCCAGAACTCTTGTGTGTGTTGCACATGGCTTTTATCTACCCATTCTGGAAAGAATGTTTCTGGCTTTCATGAATGTCTAAGATTTGTCACTTAAATACTGCAAATAATAAGCAAATGCAGGTGGAAATGTCAGTCTCCGTGTGAGGGAAAGCCAGAAGCCCTAGCATTTGCCTGCTGTTCCGGCCTCCTGTGGCTCTGGTGAGTTTTCCTGTGGCTGCTCTGCCATCCACCTTTTCCAGGAGCACCCACCGGAACTCCAGGTGACACCTGAAGATCCATTAATTACCTTTGCTTTCTCTGCCACACCAGGTACTGAGGGAGGCAGGGGGACTCTGCACTCCTGAGAAGGCAGAGCCATCTAACTGGTTGAGATGACAAGAGGGTCCAGTACACAGGCTTGGACACTCAGACCAACAGAACCTGACAGCCCAGAACATTCTCCAAGCCTCTGAGCGCTGTTACAACTTCTGGTCCAAGATCTGATCCAGAAAGAACCCGGCAGCCTTTGGGAGGTGCTCTGAGGGGGATAAACAAAACACCCAGGGAAGGATGTAAAGCAAGCTGTCACAAGTTTGTCCCTTTCTCACAGCTGGGCTTGTTCTCCACTAACCAGGCAGATGAGGGTGGGAATAGCTCCTGGGAGATAAGAGGAGGGAGGAAGAGAGTGCCAGACCCTTCCCCAGAGGCTTCATTTTGAATTTAATGGGCAGCATTTGTGGGGAATGAGAGAGCCTCCAAGCCCAAGGGACTAGAAGACAAAAGCTCTTGAGGAAGTGTGAGGAGGAGGAGGAGGGCGGCCATTGTGTGGGAGAGCTCCCCCTCTATCTGTTTCAATCGCTCCTGGGGTTAGGGTTACCCTGCCTTTGGGGCCCCAGCTGCTTTGTGGGGTCTGTGACATCAGCTGTTGTGATGGTAATGGATGGGCCTCTCACGGGGGTTCCCCTTCCTTTGCCAGCCCACACCAGCTTCCAGAAAGGATTGAAGCTACCATTCCCTCAGGGTGGGGGCAGACTGTGGGCCCAGAATTGGACCCAAGACAACAGCCCCCCTCCCAGTCTGAACCCACTGCTAAATGTACCTTCCAAGCCCAAGCTGTGACCTTCCTCTCTCTAGAGCTCCAGAAAGGGAATGGAATCTGAACATTGAGAGGCTCTCTGGCCCTAAACAATCCTCCCATTCTCTGGGCTCAATGATGGGTCTATTCCCTCCTGTAAATGGGTCTCGTAATCTTCAACTTGTACCTTTGCTTCTAAGGGTAATTAATTGGATCTCCCTCTTGTTCTCCCTACACACTCCCCTCTCTGTTACAAGGCTCAGGTTAAGCTGGGTGGATGGCTTTTTCTTTCTTTCTGTTCCATGGGATTCTTATTTTTAAAGCTGATGGACGAAGGCTCTGCCTTCCCCAGTGAGCCCCTTCTCCAGAGAAGCCTCCTGGGGAAAACTGCACTGCAGGCACTTGAAAGGGGCCATGGCTGCCCCAGCTAATGGCTTTTCAGCTTGCCAGCTCTGAGCTATCTGTTCACATTTTCCCCCACATTTGTTTCCAAAGTTTTGGGGAAAAGGATTTTTCAGGTAACACTCTTAGGACAAAGTGGAGGGTAAAGTGGGATCTTTCACTGGAGACACAGATCAGCATAGGACAAATAAGGCCAAAGAGGAAAGGTAGGGAAGATGGTAAGGCCTGGGGAACAGGGCAGCAGGAGCGCAACATGGTGAGAGGGGTGAGGATAGCGCCCATCCAGGGGAAGATGGATGTGAGGCTGCCAGGGAGGTGGGTCTCGCAGACAGGAAGTTGATCCCCAGCAAGGCTGATAATGTCTGATTAGCTAGGAACAACAGAATCCTGCCCCTGCAGCACCTAACCCTGCCGATGGCACATCCACACATTGAATCGCAATTACAGTAGGGACAGTGGGTGTACCACGGGAGGGAACCTGAGAGCAGTACTACCTACTGCAAGGAAAAGTCTGTCACTAGCATTGGTTAGGATTGCCAATATCTGGACAATACAGAGCAAACCACCAAAAAGTCCATTTCATTGTAGTTTTAAAATTTTCTAAAAACACATGCCATTCTACTCTTATTATGCTATTAAGTAGGGAACAGTTTGAGTCCAATGAGAAAAGAAAGTTGCATTTTAATTCTCAATGGGCAGGATGTGACTGACCCTGGTGGTGCTTGACGACTGTGTGTGTGTGTGTGTGTGTGTGTGTGTGTGTGTGTGAAGGGAGCTGATAGACTTGATTTTCTCCGATGACCTCTAATCCCATATCCCTCATATAATCACATAATCATTGTTAACAGCATGGTGATATTCTTTCAAATTATTTTAGCATATATATATATATTCACAAAAATTATATTGTATTATACTACAGTTTTATTTTTTCACTTAATTTATCTTTTATCTTTCATTGGCAACATATAGAATTTCTTCATCCTTTATGAAGTCCATAAAGTGTTTTCATTGGACCGTGAAGTTATGTAACCAATTCTGAACTGATGAATATTTAGAATGTTTCCAGTATTTCACTATTGTAAACAATTTTGCAAGATATTTGCTTATATCATTACTTACTTTCTTAGGTATTTCTATAGCGTAAAACTTGAGGAGTAGCATTGACAGATTGGGTAAAAGCTATCAATATAAATGGTAATAGAATGTTTTTGAAAATCAATTTTCACTGTCTCTAATAGGATATGAAACTGTTTCTCTATGTCCTCAACTCTACATAATATCAGTAATTTTCATTTTTGCCAATCTTGTAAGTAAAAAACAAATTACTTCCCTTTGTTCTAATTAAGCTTTCTTTATAGGGAGCTTCAGTATCTATTTATTTCAGTATCTATTGTGTGTCGGTCATTGATTTTTCCTTTGTGTAAACTGGCTATCCAGATAGTCTGCTTTTTATTAAAAAAGAAAGTTAAGGAGTTTTATTTTCAATTGATTTATAACCATTTGCATGAGGGATTTTAGCCATTGTAACCTGCAGTTTGCCTTCTGAGTTGTTCATGGTCTGTATCAGTTAAAACTCTATTTTGCAGGTAACAAAAAACCCAACTCAGAAAAGGAGAATTATTGACCAAGAGTCCAAAGGTAGTTCAGGGTTAATTAGATTCAATGACTAAGACATGTCAAAGTCCCAGTTTTTTGCCTTCTCCCTTACTCTGCCTTTTATGGTGACAAGGTTGTCCTAAATCTTACTTCCCTTGTGGTAGTTAAATGGCCACCCTTTGGTCAGGTTTCACATCCCTAGGCTACCCTGCGCAGAACTGGCTTCTACTGGCTCTCTCAGAAGAGAGAGGAACTTTCTATCCCATAAGCCCCCACTGTTTAGAACTCTGAATCAGATCCCGTGTCATTCTTTTTGATCAGGAGCATGCCACAGGTTTAAGGCTTTGACCCGGATTACAAGATGAACTACTGTGGCTACAGCAAAAGTTGACTCTGAGAGGTTAAAGCAGTCTGGCCTCACCCCTGACCCTGGAGGAAGGAGGTGTGAAGACCTAGCCTCAAGCTCCAGGGCTGTGGGGAGGTGGTGGAAACACTGAACAGACAGCCGCAGTATTCGCTGCAGGGTGGTGGGGGTTTTTGTTTGTCTGTTTTGTTTTCTTTTTTGCTATATAGGTTTTTATTTTTGAATATTTAAAATATTTAAAATGTCATTAGACATTTTATTTGTGACATTTAGAGTTTCTTGTGAGTTTAGATTTCATGTCCTACTTTTATCTTCCCCACTTCCAAATTATAAAAATGTTGGCCTGGCCTATATTTTCTTCTAGTATTTCATTTTAAATATATTAATCATGTATCAATTTGAAATTTATTTTGAGGTGAAGAATGTTATAGGGACCCAACTTTCTTTTTTCCAAATATCTAACCAGTGGTCTCAACATCATTAATTCACTTTAAAGTGCCATTTTTATCAAATATTGAATTCCCATTTATACTTGGGTCTGTTTCTGGACTTTGTTTATGATACTGTGAGCATTCTTTTTCTAAGCCATTACCATATTGCTTTCATTCCTATTTACTGATTTATTGTATACTGGAGTTGGAGCCCTGGGCCTTGTGCGTGCTAGGCAAGTGCTCTACTACTAAACTACAGCTCCAGTCCTGTTTATTTATTTTGAGACATGGTCTCCCTAGGTTACCCAGGCTGGTTTCAAACTTACCATCCTCCTGCCTCAGCCTCCTAAATAGCTTGGATTATGAACCTGCACCCCACCCCTCTACCACGTTGTTTTAATTACTGTAACTTTGTTCCCTGTTTGTTTATCTAGTGTCTTCATTCCTATATGATACTTTTTCTCTTTAGATGTACCTAGATATTTGGATATTTATTCTGTTAGGACAGTTCCATAGATTTTTTTCTTTAGAACACAGCAGTTTTAAAATTCTATTGTGATTTTAATTGAAGTTGCATTGAATTTATAATTTATAGGTAGATGAAATCTCTGTAAAACCGAGCCTGCCTATGCATTGATGAAAATATGTTCCTCACGCAGCTTTAACATTTTCTGCATTTGAGTTATTCTTCATGTTTCTTATCATGGTTGTTTTGATTTTTCATTACTGTTATAAATAAGTACATGTTCTATATTTTCTTTTTTGTTACACATCAGATTGCCAATAATCTGAAAGTCTGATGTTACCAATTGCTGGTGATTAAAAGATAAATTAATACAACATTAATACAACTACTTTTGGGGGGGATAATGGGGATTGAACCCAATGAGGCATATCCCCAGCCCTTTTTTTAATTTTGAGACAGGATCTTGCTAAGCTGCTTAGGACCTCAGAATTTCTGAGCCTGGCTTTGAATTTGGGATCCTCCTGCCTCAGCATGCTGGGATTGTAGAGTGCGCCACTATGCCCAGCTTAATACAACTACTTTAAAGAGCAATTTGCTAGTGCAGATCCAAGTGCCTTATCTGTGGTTTGGAAATCCAAAAAGTTCTGAAAACTGAAAGTTCTTCCTTCACTCATTTGGTGGCAAAAATTTGACTGGATGTGAAACTTCTTATCATCTTAATGTCTCTCACTTTAACTATTTATCATTTTGTTTATGCTTCTCACCACAGAAAAATTAATAAAATTGATAAAAATTAATAAATTGATTATGGGCTACTTCCCAAACCCTGGTGAGCATATTGCCTTTCTAACATGCAAAAAAAAATTCCTTAAATTACCTGACTCCAAGGTGTTTGAACAATGTATTGTGACCTGAAATGAGTAAAGTGAATGTGAATCTCCTAAGATCCAACCATTCCGCCTTGAAGGATGTGGCCTAGAGAAATCTGTCTACATGTGCCCGAAGAGACAGGTCTGACAATGTTTATTATACATTGTTTATTATGATGAAAAATTAGAAATAGTCTAAATATTTGCCAAAAGATGATAACTTGTGATGTATGCAAAATAGATAACTTGTGATGTATTCACCCAGTAAAATACTTCATAGCAGTTAAAACGAACTATAACTATGTGTCAAAAAGAGTTAAATCTAAAAAGACTTGCTGAATTAAAAGGAAGTTGAATAAGGACAGCACAATTCAGTTTAAAAGTTTGAAAACATGCATGAGGATAAAAAACACCACGTTCAGTATAGTCTCTATCTCTTCAGAGGGAAGAAAAAATGAGGTCCTTGTGGGTACATGGTAGGTTTTTATACTTTATAAATTCTAACTTCTTTTTGGGGGAAAAAAATGAATGTAGCGTAGGGGCTGGAGCAGTGGCTCAGCAGTTGGAGCGCTTGCCTGGCATGCGTGAGGACCCGGGTTCAAACCCCAGCACCACATACACAACCGAGTGGAAGAAAAATAAAGACCAGATTTAAAAAAAAAACAAAATTGGTTCTCTCTTTCTCTGTCTCACTCTCACTTTGTTCCTCTATCTTTAAAAAAAGAAAGGAAAAAAAATATGGAATGAATATGGCAAAACATTGAAATGTTTTTGCAAATATAGTTTTGTATTCTGCATCATGTTGTTAATTGTTAATGTCTGCATAGTATTCTAAAGTGTGACAATACCTTATTTAGCTCTTTCCCCATTATTTAATTTGCTTTTCTTTATTACAAATTGGTGAAATGAAAACCTTTGATATTTTTTGCGTGTGTATGACAATCTCCGTAGGCAATAAGAATCCATTTAACATTTTGATAGATAACGCCAATTGTCTTTCAAAAAAAATTGTACCAGCTCATTCCCCTAACAAACAACAAAAGAGAGTGCCCATTTCCCCACACCATCAATAAACTGTCAAACTGGAGTGGGGAGGACTGGCCCATATTTTGTAATTGCTAATTTGTTAGGCTGATTCACCTTTTTCATATCTCATTAGTTAATTGTAGTTCCTCTTGTTCAATTAATTGTCTGTTGATATCTTCATCAGTTAGAAGAATATTCAGTAATGAAAATGCAAGTCATTAAAAATGGATTCAGTGTAGTAAATAATAGTAGGGGTTATTGTTTTGTTTTGCGTTTGGAGGACTTATTTTTATTTTTGTTTTTTTTAATATCTTTTTTAAAAAAAAAAAAAAAAAAGAGAGAGAGGGACAGTGAAAGGGACCGAGAAACAGAGAAACAACTTTAATCAGTTTTTCACATGGCCTTAGTTGCTCTAACACCTAGTTGTGTAGGTGGTACTGGGGTTTGAACCCAGGTCCTCATGCTTGCCAGGCAAGCGCCGAAACTGCTGAGCTACCGCTCCAGCCCTTTTTTTTTTGTTTTGTTTTTTAACCTAAGAAGAATGTTGGAGGCTTAAGGAGAAGCAACACAGGACTGGAGCAGCTGAACAAGAGCTGTTTTTCTGTTCTTTCTTTGTTGACATGCTGCCAGCTTCATAGGCACAGAACAACTACTTCACCTCCAGACATCACATGTACTTTTCAGGTGGAAGGAACAAAGAAGGAGAACTACAGAGGTAAAGAACTATGGCGGCCAAATCTATCCTTTTCTTAGATATACGTCTTCCTTTAAGTGTACAGGTTTATTTCCTTAAAGGGATTCTCAAAATTATTTAGATTAGTATTTAGAATTGTTTCTTTGTATCTCCTCTTATATAGTGTAGGCCAGAACTAAATCACATGGCAACCCACAAGCCCATCATGCCCACAGGGAGTAAGAGCATCCTGTCTGGTTCATGAATTATGGTTCACTCAGCCCCAAGAGAACAGGGTGTCTTCTTCACAGCTTTATCTGCAGTGCCTAAAAAAAAATAAGATCTGATACAGAGTTCAGTGAATACTGTTGAATGAGCTCACTTTATGTGTTTAGGAGAAGATGAGTGGAGTGGGGCTGGGGTAGAGATGGAGGAATCTGCACCCTTGTTTGTGCTATTCTGCATATCGTCTGCCTGGAAATTACGGGAAATGGTTATTGTCAAGAGACAGGGTCTGTCACAATATCTTTGGGCCATTGATTCTATTAATACTAATTATATATTTATCATATATGAGCAGACTTTTCTTCCATTCTTTCACCTACCTCTTAAATAGATTTGTTAGTTTGGAACAATTTTTGGTTTACAGAAAATCTTCCAAGTGGTAGAGTTCCCATGTGCCCATCACCCAATAAATAACCTCTGCTGATAGTGTTTGTATGACCAAGTACCTTTGTCAATTTTAAAATCGACATTGACACATTAGTATTGCCTAAACTTGGCCTGCACTGGGATGCTGCCGGTTTTTTCATTCATGTCCTCCTATTACAGGATCAATCTAGGAGACCACGCTGCTTTTAAGTGTCCTATGTCCTAGTTGCCTTCAGTCTGGGTCTGTTTCTCTCTTTCCTTGTTTTCGCATTGACCTTCCTGGTTTTAAGGAATATTAGGTATTTTGTGCAATGGCCCTCAATTTGCATTTGTCTGAAGGATTTCTCTTGATTAGATTGGGAGATGGGAGTTTTGTTAGTGGTGTTGTACCCTCCTCATCCTATGTGAGAGGTAACAGGAAATCCATGTGGCATCACAGGTGACATTAGCCTCGCATCATTTGGTTAAGTTAGTGTTGCCAGGTTTCTTCATTGTAAGGTTACTATTTTTCCCTTTCTAAACCCTATTTGTTAGAAAGTCCCCAGTGCACCCCACGTGTAAGGTGGTAGCAGCTAGGGGCGAGAGGTCGAAACTGACCTTCTACAAAGACTGTCTCCGTAAATTATTTGGAATTCTTCTGTAAGGAATACTTGTCTCTTCTTATGTATTTATTTATTCCTTTAAATCTATGATTTACGTCAGTATGAATTGAAGAGTGTCTTTGCACCTATTTTAGTCATTCTTTATGGAAATTTTTTATAGAAATGTTCCTCATACAACATAAAATTCACCATTTCACAGTGTACAATCAGTAGTTTTTCTTTTATCCACAATGCTGTGTACCTGTCACCATCTAACTTCAGAACATGTCCATCATTCCAAAAGAGGAGTTTTGTAACTATTTGCAATCACTCTCAAATTCCCTCCCTATCCAGTAAACTACTTTCTATTTTCCTGTTCTGTGTGTCTTATATAAATAGAATCTCATAAAATCTAACCTTTATGTCTGACTTCTGTCACTTACCTTAATGTTTTCAAGTTTCATCCATAATGTTGCATGTATCAGCTCTGCATTTTTTATGGCTGAATAATATTCCATCATATGGTTAGACCACCACTTGTTACCCATTCACCTGTTGATGGGGGATTATTTACATTTTGGTTCAATTATGAATAATGCTGCTAAGAATATTGGTGTATACATTCTTGTTTTACCATGTCTTCAGTTATCTTAGGTGTATACTTAGGTGTGAAATTACTGGGATATAAATAACTCTTTTTTTTTAAGAGAATCAATTTTATTTAGTTTTTCATGTGGTTAGCTCCGACACTTCGTTGTTTAGGTGGTGCTGGAGTTCGAACCCCATGTCCTTGTACGCTCCAGGCTAGCTTGTACACTGAGCCACCGCTCCAGCCCCAGATACACTAACTCTTATGTCTAAAATTTTGAGGAACTGCTAAGCTGTTTAACAGAGCATTTGTATAATTTTATTTTATTTTATTTTAAAGAGAGAAGGACAGTGAGAGAGCGACAGAGAGAATCAATTTTTATTGAGTTTTTCACATGGCTTTCGTTGCTCTGACACTTAAGTTGTGTACATGGGTGCTGGGGTTTGAACCTGTGTAACTTGCACATGCCAGGCAAGCGCCGTAACCACTGAGCCACCGCTCCAGCCCCATTTGCATCATTTTACATTCCCACTGGCAATGAATGAGGTTCTAACTTTTCCACATCCTTGCCAACACTTTTTGTTTTTTATGTTTTAAAGTAATATCCATCCTAATAAGTCTGAAGTAGTATCTCGTTATAGTTTTGATTAGCATTTCCCTAACAACTAATCCTGTTGAGATTTTTTCCATGTGGCTACTGGACATTGCATATCATATTGGGAGAAATATCTATTTACATCCTTTGCTTCTTTTTATATTGAGTTATCTTTTTATTATTGTGCTATTAGCGTTTCTTATATATTCTGGACATAAGACTCTTAGCAGATACCCTGTTCTGTATGATAACCCATATATACACAGGCCTCTCTTAATTTCCCGTTACTATGCGTCAGTTTGTGTATAGACACCCGTGTGTGTCTGTGGTATGAGGTATACCATATACATGTAAAACATGACTTCAGACAGACGTCTGCAACTCTCATACTAGAGGGATCATTCCATCCCTCTCTATTGCTTATTTCTGTCCAAGAATGAGATCTGGTCCCACACCCTCAAGCAGCCATTTACTTAGTTCTTCAACCCTACTATACAGTTTTGGAATTGTTAATTCATGCATTCTACTTTCACCTGCTTTTAATCTTAAATTATGGTAGACTTCATCATACAGAATTTTGGGGAAAATTTTTAAGAGAGAAGGACAGTGAGAGTGAGAGAGAGAGAGAATCAATTTTTATTGAGTTTTTCACATGGCTTTCATTGCTCTGACACTTAGTTGTGTATGTGGGTGTTGGGGTTTGAACTCGTGTACTTGTGCATACCGGGCAAGCGCCATAACCGATGAGCCACTGCTCCAGCCCCCAGAATTTTGGAAATTTTAATGTAGTTTAGTAGATAATCTTTTCCTTTAAGCTTTTGGGTTGTCTCTTACCTAGAAAGGTTTTCCCACCCACCACCACCCCCAGATTATAAAAATCTTTTAGTTTTATTTTATATTTAGATAGTCAATCTATCTGGATTTTATTTGAGTTATATAAAATACAGATATAACTCTTTATTCTCAAGTGGTCATCTAAAGATTCTAGACACCTATTATTATGTCTTAGTCCTTCCTAAGTTCCAATGCATGAGTCTGTTTCTTAGCGCTGAACTAGTCTTACTTGTCTATTTCTATGCCAATATGTGAGAATTTTTGTTTTTGTAACCTTAAAATATGTCCTGATATCTAGTAGGGAGAGTCTCCAATCATTGATCTTTTCAAACATTTCTCAGATCTCCTTGTATGCTTAGTCTCATAGAAAAGCTTCAGAATTAATTTGTGAAGGTGGATTTTAAAAATGCCTTGGGGATTTTGATGGGGAATTTACTGAATTGATTCAATTTGGGGAAAATTGACATCTCAACATGGTAAGTCTCTATTTAGGTCCTCTTTTACGTCTTCATAAAGTTTTATGTTTTCTTCCTGTAAGTCTTGCATTATTCATGAATTCATTTTACTCATGTGAATTTGCATGAATATTCACAATATTCGTTACATATTTTAAATTCCATTTTCAAATTTATTATTGCTAATATGTAAGGAAGCTATTGATTATGTTTGTCCCATATCTGAGCAAGTCATTTGTGTTTCTATTAGATCTGATAGGTTTCCAGTTGATTTTCTAAAAACTTGTAGACAGTTCTAATTATCTATAGATCATCGCTGTTTTCTTATTCCTTTCGAAATCAGAGGAATGGTAAAAGGATGAAAAAGACAAATCCCTAAGCAAACACTCAACAAAAACAATAATTAACAATAACAATAAAAATAATAATACAAACACAAATAATTAACAGATTCCTAAACAGAATGGAATAACCACAGGCTTGAGGGAACGAGATAATTTAAAATAATAATTTAAATATAAATAATGTGGAGGATACTTCATACAAGTTTGTGGAAATAAATCTATAAAGCCATAGAAAATAGATGATACTTCTAGAAAAATATGCATACATAATGAAAATTAAATCAAGACAAAGCCCCAAAAGACCAATAATCATGAAAGATGTTGATAACATTATCCAAGAGCTAATATTTATGTTTTTCCCTAGATTTTTCCTTGACTTTCTAATTTTTCTAATTTAATTGGCATAACCAAACCATGTTGTATAATAGTGATCATGGTCCGTATTTTCCTATACTTACGCTTTAACCAAAGTGCTTCTAATGTTCACTGTTAATTATGAGGTTTATTATAGGTTTATCAAGTTAAGTGAGTTTTCTTCTATTCCTAGCTTATTTTAAATTTTCATAATTAACAAGTATTGAATTTTATCAAATACTTTTTCAGTATCAATCAAAATAATTTTTCTTAAAAAGTCTGTTTATATAGTGAAGTTCTCATGTTGAAGCTTCTTTTGGTTCATTTAAGCATTCAACCCCACTTAGTCAAAGTTTCTTATGATAGGCGAACTTCTGGAATTTTACTTGATAGCATTTTGATTTGGGATTTTCATATAAATAGCCATAAGTAAGATTTGTCTGTACTTTGTTTCTGCCTTCACACCAGTGTGTCCTGGTACACAGGAGGAATTTTTTTGAGAAGTCTTGCACTTTGCTTTGACATAATTTGAAAAACTAACTTCATTTAGGGCTGCGGAGGGAGAGTCCTGTTCATTAACGGCTTGTGATTTCTATAAACCATTAAATGTGTATAAAAGTGAAAGAAGCAGTTAGGATGGGATGTAACCTAAGACCTAATTTGTAGGTATTGTCTGTAGACCAAGTCGCACCCAATCGGAAGGTTCCTCTGCTCTGAGGTCATTGGCAGTGGGGATAGGATACAGGTGAAGAGTATATTCGAGTGTCAACAGGAAAGGTGAAGGAATGGATTTTTGGTGAACTAAACAGTCTGGAGGGTGGGAAAATGACAGGGTTTCTAGGAGCAAGAAGTTCCAGAGTGATGTTGCTTTGAAAGAAGAGGAGGAATTCAACTTAGGATACGTGTAGAAGATATTATTAAGAAGCCTGATGAAGGGAAGAGAGTCCACGTGTAGTGCAGCCACACGGCTAATTTCACCCTCAACTAACCGAGGTTACCTCCACCGCACAGAGAACAAA
This sequence comes from Aplodontia rufa, assembly GCA_004027875.1. Lineage (NCBI taxonomy): Eukaryota > Metazoa > Chordata > Mammalia > Rodentia > Aplodontiidae > Aplodontia > Aplodontia rufa. The sequence goes on along the minus strand of PVKS010000680.1, from coordinate 120,732 downwards.
CACAGAGGCCTGCAAATGTGAAGCGAGCCCCCAAGGTGTTTTCATTCTGTCTCCCTGCTCTTTCCATTGCATCCCATCCTTTGTGAGAAGTCAGCTCAGAATTCACTGGCATTAAGGGAAAGTCTTCTCAGGCAGGACGGAAGAAATATTGAGAACCAGCCAGGACAGAGTTACTTGAGACAGACATGAGTACGGTCCTGGAGGAGGATTCACACAGAAAAACACTTACTGAGAGCACGGAGACTGGAACCCCCAAAGAAGAATGCACAGTTTCTGTCCTGGAAACCCTTTTAACCCATTGTATGCACCAAAGTAGCATACGACTAACCGCCTGACTTCCCAGCTCCCACCTGTACAGCCCACCCCATGCCTCCCTCCTCCTCCCTTCCACTCCCCCATGGGTCTTCAAGAAAAGAACCACGGCTGGGCTGACTTGATCACCAAGGTAGATGGTGGTGTATGAATGAGAAAGAAAGGATTAGAGTAATACAAGTGGTCTGTACAGAATATTCTGGAGCACCAGGGAAGGGGTAACAAGCTGGAAAACTTCACAAAAGCTGTATCATATTAACATTGGGTCTTGAAGATAAGTAAGCATTTATCAGACTTTGAAAGGAGGCTTTTTTAAAGCAGAGGGACCTTAAGGGATATGATAAAGGAAGGCTACTTAAAGAAGAGGTGGCCATTCTGCAGGAAGGCATAGGTCACTTTACACCCATCAGACCGGTAAAATGAGGCAGTGAGATATGCAAGTTGGTAACGAGTGGAGCGGGCATCTTTGCACACCCCTGAGGAGTGCGGCCTAGTGTGGTGCCTCTGGAGAGTCATCTAGAGGAACTTAGTTCAAATATGCACATCCCCGAGGGCCCTGTAATCTGGCTCTTGGTTAAACACTCAGAAAATGATCTGAACTGCACGCTATAATCAGAGAGTTGGAGGTATCTCTTACTAGAATAAAGTATTTGGAATCATTTGCAGCAGTCAGAAGTAACAAAGTAGGACATGAAGTGTCCAGTTAAAAAATTCAAAAGAAATGAGCCCTGCAGTGCAAGATCATTTATGTCAATTAAAAATACACAGAAGAGCAGAACTTTCAAAGATACATATCCTTCACCAGGGGCGCACACTAACACCGTGGAGCGTGTCTGGGAGCCCAGGGGACAACTGAATGGGACCAGGAAATAAGACTGAAAAACCCATGAATTGAGAAGTATGATGACAAGTTTTCTGTTTGAGGTCCCAGTAAAGGACACAGAAGCTTTAAACGTATGCAGTGCCTTCGCCACAGCAGGGACTGATAGGGGAGGTGCAGCAGCCCATGAGCTGAAGCTGGGGACAGGCTGGAGTCGGTGCCAGCCTGGAGTAGTGGCCTCATCTTGAGGTGAACAGGGAGCTGCTAACAGCTTTCCAGCAGGACAGAACATTTTGTTTTAAAAGATCCCCTCTGGTGACCTAGAGGGTAAGGAAAGACTGAGACGGTGTAGTGTTTAGGAGACTGCTTTAAAATTACAGCAGAAAAACAGAGATCAGAACTAGCGTTTGTAGGTTAGCAACACTGTGGGTGGTCTGGAGCCAGTGCCATCCAGGGCCAGTGCAGGAACCCACACACAGTAGGCCACCTCCTTTTGGAATAGAACAGTCATTGGCTCCAGCCATCACAAAGAGCTTAAGGGCAGCCTAGAGGCCAAAGTGAAGTTGTCTCTCCCATCTTAATCCCAGGCTCTCCGCTAGTCCTGACTCTTGGCACAGACAGCTGGAGACTTAAGTTCTAATTCCAGCTCTTCCCTCCAGTTCCAGAAGAGACCTTGGCCAGGTCACACCTCCTTTCTGGGCCTCACTTTCTCTCTCTCTCTCTCTCCTTTCCAGCATGTGCTTTCTTTGGCTCCATATTACTGTATTTCCCTAGTAAATCGCCCCCAACAGGGAAATCTTGCCGCCTCCCCAAGTCCCCCCCATATGTCTCCGAAGTCCTGACATCCTCCTTAATCTTCCAGCTCCACTGCCCCACCCTGGCGAGGAGGAGCAACAAATTGGTATCGTAATGGCCCTGCTGATTGCATTATGGGTGTCTAATGCAATATGCCCTCATGAGGACCATCCATCAGAGCAGGGCCCCTCCCCAAGTCCCTGCCACCCCAGTCACCTTAGGCAGGCAGCCCATTCATCACTACCACACGCCTCCATGGAGACTGGCCTAGACAGATGAGGGGCCAAATCAGATTTATGGGAAGGAATCGTGGAAAAAATCAGTCCCATCCATCTCCCAGACATTGAGGAGGGAGGCCTGTGTCCCCACTCCCTCCAAGGCTCCTTAGGGAAACGGGTGCTAATAGGGAAGCCAGCCAAGTTGCTTTTGTTTTCCTGAAGGCCCACTCCTGTGTTGCCCTATAACTGGCTTCTCCAGGAGTTCATAATTTTTTTGGAGCCATACCCTGCCCCTGCAGGACTGGGACACAGTGCCCAGAGTTGATTGTAATGTCACAGAATCCCAGGACATGTGTTTACTGGGTTCCTGGGTTGGGGTAACTGCTGTTAGAAGAGGCTGGGAGAAGGCACCAAGCCCAGCTCGAGAATGAGAGCAGCGCTAAGGCAGCCCCCGCATGGAAGGCGACTACTTCACCCAGGCTTTCCCTCTGGGCCAAGGCCTCACTGAGAGCTTGGTTTAACTCTCCCTGGCCAGACTGGGCATAGGGGAGATCCTGAGGGACTTGAGAATGGGATAAGATGTAGAGCTAATGACTGTCAGGTCCCAGGGTTTGTGGGGCTTGATGCTTGTGTGATTTGAGGGACCCTCTTTAAGAAAATCACACAAAAGTTTTAATTGCTTGGTGCCTCCTGGGGCTTTGGAAGGAGCCTGTGGAAGAGAGGAGTTCTAAAGCTTTAGCTTTCTTGACTTCACTGTGAATTTGTCCCCACCATTGCCTGACACTGCCCAAGTGTTTTACATGCATCATCTTTTAAAAATATGCACAGCTGCCAATTGCCCGGCAGGGCAAAGCTTATTCTCCCAATTTTATAAGAAAATGGAACTTGAGAGAGATGAAGTGACTTAGCCAAGACTTCCCAGCTGGCAAGTGACACATGACGACTGGGCTTGTGCTGCTTGCACCGCTCTGCTGGTGACTGAGTTGCCTGGTTACATGGTGGGCTGGGAGGGCCTCTGGGCCAGAGACTGGCTGCGCACCAGGAGGCCCCTCTCCATAGCCGCTCTGTAGCCAGTGAGGCAGCTGCCCTGGGGTCTGGGAAATGGGGATAGGAAAGGTGGAAGAAATACTATAGAGCTGTGGGGATCTGTGATGGGGCTCTGAGATTTTGTCCTACCATAGTTAATCTTGCCTCCCTGAAACTGACCATGGCCCCATCTGAACTGGGTCCTGGATGAGGGAGGTCAGGGACTAAGCAGAGCTTAGGTAGCGGGCCGTGAAGGCTTTTTACACGAGTGTTTGTCGATTTCTCTGAGAAGCCTGTCCCAACCTGCCCCTCTTTCACCCACAAAAGGTGTTCCTTCCTTTTCTCCATTCCTGCTCTTGGTAATGCATCCCTCACACTGCAGCCAAACAGAGACTGTGGGGATCTCTGCACGTCCACCCAGTGGGGAAGCATTGCCAGCTTTGCAGGTTTGGCCACTGGCCCTAAGGGCACTCACTGCCTTCCCTCCTGCTGCAGGGCACTCTGAGCTTAAGCCTTGATAGGTACCATTATCATGCCTAAGCGCCTCTGGCCCTCTCCTCCCTCACCCATCTCCAGCCTCCTTCCCCCGGACCCAAGCCTCCACCCTCTCAATGCCAAGCCTCCTCTGCATCAGTGCTGCCTCCTATAGCACTGGACTCTGACGAGGTGGGTGAGATGGGAAGGGATTCCATTTCTCTCCACTCCTTCCCCGTTTCCTTCCTGTGCATTCTCCATTCCCCATTCTCACAGAGGTAATTCCACATTAAACGACCACTCCATTTTATAGGTTTTGGTCCTTCTTTCGACCTCACTGGATCCTCACTCCACCTGCCCCCACAGGTCCCCTTGCTGTGTCAACCCTGAACATAGAGCAGAAAGCGACAGGTCAGGGAGTGTTCACCAAGCCTGCGTAGACAACCGGAGGTCACAGTGCATGCTGCAAAACCTCCACCCTGATGGAAGAGAGGCAGCCTGGACAATCTCAGTCTGGGGTGGGGGGTGGGGAGACAAGACCCATAGCCACGTAGGAGGTGTCCCTGAAAGTGTCTGTGCCACTGTATGATGCAGAGGAAAGCGGCAGTGGACTAGATGGCTTTATGTGTAAATACAGGATACCAAAATTAATCCCTAAAAAAGCATCTGGATTAAAAATCCTACCAATGGGAGTCCATAGGTCAGGAAGCCTCTGTGTGCCCATATCTCTGTGTGTGTGTGTCTAAAAGGGTCCCTAGGTCGAGAAGGGGCTGCGATTGCTAATCTTTAAGATGAGCACTCTGAGTTTCTAAGAAATAAAGAGATGATCAGTCTCATGTGAGTGTTACTAGAGTATGTGTTTGGGGCAGAGGAAGAGGGTCCTCTTTTCCATCCTCTTTCCTCTGCATTAAATGTGGGTGTTCGATGGGGCACTGTCCCAGGCCTGCTTCTCATGGGCCGGCTCTGCCTCTCTCCTGTCTTTCATTGGCATCTGAATGCAGATGAGGGAGGCCTGTCTCTCTCCAGCCTTCTGCATTCCAGACCGCCACATAGCCAGACAGCTCCCCCAGAAAGCCCTTCCTCACCTACAGCCTGCCGAGGTCCTCACCAAACTCTCCATATGCCTCCCAAGCCAGATTGTTCTCTTGAGTTTTCCTAGCTCACACTATCTTGTCACCAGGCACCCAGTCCCCCAACTGAAACCCCATCCCCAATCCCAGTGGCCAAATGTGCCCATCTTTTTATTCGAGCTCCAGGCATTTCTGAACTCCGCACTTTGCTCTGTCCACACAGCTTCGGGCTCTGCTGGGTCTTTAGTGTGCTGGACTATAGGCTGACACAAGCCCAGAGTTCCCAGCTTTGAGTTCCAGTGGAGATTGCGTGTATCCCTTGAGTGCAGCTGGTGAACCACCTGGAACCTCAGATTCCTTCTCTGTAGAGTAAGGATGCCTTACGCCTCCTGGGGTTGCTGTGAGGCTTACATAAAACAGTGCATGTGAGGTGCTTGATGCAGCGCCTGGCACACAGGCAAGTGCTGAATAGGTGTTGACTATTATTAATTTGCTATTGTTATCATTATCGTACCGCTGTGACAATGAGGATGATTACCCGAGTTATCACCCTAGTCTCCCAGCAGGCTTCCCTGCCTCAAGCCTCACTTTCTGATTCTGAGGGTCCAGGCAGGTGAAGTTTATTGCTCAAGCTATGTAAGTGGCAGAGCAGATTCTGAGCCTTGTTCTAAATGATTCCTGATTCCTTATTCGCAGCTACCAAGAAACACTGCCTGTTTGCAACTATGGAAAATGAACGGATTTGGAATATTAGGACAGTAAGGAACGCATCTGAGGTGCTGCACATTCTCCACATAAAAGGGGTTTCAGGTGGCGATTCTGTTGCAGTGGTGGGGGACCAGGGAATGTGTACTGACACCAGGTTAAAGAGGAAACACAACCAGGCACAGTGGTGCATGCAGTTAACTCCAGCAGTTTGGGAGGCTTAGGAAGGAGGATCACAAATTTGAGGTCAGCCTCAGCAATTTAGTGAAGCCCTAAGAAACTTAGTGAGACCCTGTCTCAAAATAAAAAATAAAAAGGCTTGGGGATATAGCTCAGTGGTAAATTGCCCCTGGGTTAAAACCCCAGTACCCTACTCCCACAAAGAGGAAGCACAGTATTTTGGCAGAAATGCTCATGGAGAGAATGTGTTAGAGGGGCTGGAGTCCTTCGAAGAGCCTCTTGGGTCCTGCAGAGTGGGAACAAGGTAAAAGCTTAGAGGGATCACAGGTGTGTGTCAGAATTGCCTTGGACATCAGAACAGTATGGACCGGGTGGGGAGGGGTAGAAATGGGGCCTCTCCCTGGGAATAGTTCTTCTTCGGCCACCACACCCATGTCTGAGGAGGAAACTAGGCGAAGCTGTGGCATTAGAGGCTGGGAGGGCGACCACACAACCTCTGGACTCTCCTCCTATCTTCTTCTTAGAGGCAGTCAGCAGGAGTCAAGGTCACGGGCAAGTGTAAGTGGCCGGGTAGCATTTTAGACTTGGGGAGTGGCACCCTGCCATCTAGATTCTCAGGTTAGCTCTGGGCAAGGCCTGCTGGCCTGTCAGCTGGCACCTGCTGGGGGCTTCTGAACAAAATCCAGTGGGAAAGGGAAGGCAGGATGGACTCGTGTCTGGCTTTGTCTTCAGGTTTGGGATGAGGGGATAGTTTCCCTCCCAGGCTTGTTCTTCTGCATTGGAAGCTGGTGACTTAGGTTGCCACCCTGATCTCTGACCCCCAAAGAATGGTAGTCCTCAAGATAAGCAGTCTCCTTCAGTCCCTGGGCTGTCCTGCCAGACCATCCTCTCCATCTAGCAATCTTTGAGTGCTGGCGCAGGATAGAACTTGGCAGAGAGAAGCCCACCCATTCCTGCATCCCAAAGGAGCATTTGGTTGGACAAGTTGTGATGGAGGTCCAGAGGGCTCCGTACCTCTTGAGTGACCTCTCTGTGGAGGTTCCCCTGGCAAGGTGGGGGGAGTGGGCTGGGAAGGCGACCTGGGGATCCTGAGAGCCCTGCAGGGAGGAGGCTGCTCTCCAGCTTGTCTGATTCAGTCTGTGCAAAAATGAACAGTGTTCCTTTTAAAAATCAACAATCTTGCAATTTCTGGGATCCGTGGGATTGTGGCAGCTTGGGTGGAGAGTGGGGGAAGCAGTTTTTAACACGAAGCAACATGAAGGCAAATTCTCTTACAGCCACCCAGCCACACCCCCCGCCTTTCACATCGGAGTTTTACCTTCCACAAAAGCTCTGGGTTCTCTGTTGTGCCTTTCTTTTTTCTTCCTGGATCCCAATTGTCAAGCCTTCAAGAAAATGCACTTCAGTCCTTTGTCACTGAGTGTAATTTGATAAACCGAGCAGAAACACACTGCACTCCCCATCCTTTCAAAAACTGTTACTGCCAGAGAAAGAGGATGAGGGAAAGAGATCTGAGGTCTTTGAATGGACATTTAAGCACGAGCGCACGCGCGCGCGCACATGCACACACACACATACACAGTCTCACTCACATACCAGGACATAGAGTTGCCTGGGGGTGGGAGGAGGTTGAATCCCAGATTCTGGGGGGGGGGTGCCTGGCCCTGGGGTCCTGGGACAGATGCCCTCCCAGCTCCTAGAGACTCCCCTGGTTGCAGGCCCCTGTGGCAACCGCCCAGTGGGCGGTGCCAGGGCAGGTTTCAGGCTATAAAGGGCTCTTGGCTCCCTGGGCCTGAGGGAACGCCATCGCTGCCGCAGTATCCCTGCCAGCCACAGCCAACTTGGGGCACTGCCGGTGTCCCATCCCCACAGGGAGGGCTACTCTCTTCCAGGCAGTGCTGATTTGGACACAGCTGTCAGCTGTGTTCCTCATCCCTTCCATAGGCAAGTCCCTTTGGGTTGCTTTGGGTAGGGTTGGGTGTGGGACGGGAGGAGGAGGAAGACTGGATATGGAAGCTTTGATAGGGGAGGATGTGGGTATTTCCGCTTCTTGGCATGTCTGAGGCTGAGATTTCTGAGATGAAGTGTGGATTGAGACTTGCTCCATGTTTAGGCAAAGGAGAAAGCAGCGAAGTTCTTTTCCAAATCCCACCCGCTTCCCAGAGGGCTGCAGTGGAGTGGGTGAGGGGCTAGCCCTTAGCAGGTCCTCTCTGAGGGGCTGGGAGTGAGGAGTCAGGCCATGCCTGCATCTGCAGAGCCACTCGGACAGGGGTTGTTATTTATTGAAACTAAGAAAAAAAAAAATCTAAAGATACCTGGGTGTGGGGTGGGAGCGAGCCTCACTAAGGGACAAAGAAAAAAACAGGGAACCTTTTGGAAATAAATACCTAGAATCCAGAATCCTACTTCGGATTTTGTAGCATTGCAAATAGCAATGGTATCTTCAAAGAGGTGGGTGGGAAGGGTGGGTTTCTGGCAGGCAGGACTTTGGAAGTGGTCCGTGGATTCTCTAAACAGCCTCAGAGCCTCTTAAACGGCAATGGTGGGGGTTAGGGAACAAGTTTGGCCCCTGTAGGCTGCAGAAAGGCAGAGTCTGTGGCTCCATGGTGATTTCTAAGCGGAGTTGGGATGCGTGTGCTGCTGTACCCCTCCCGCCCCCATCCAGACTGGGGTCCAGTCCCTCTTGCCATAGCCAGGGCACAATCCAGTGTCCTCTAAACTGTCCTTGAGGATTGGACACTGGAGGGCTACAGCTAGCCTTGTGGCGCATGTTCCGGAGGGAGGGCACCGAGTGGGAGAAGGTGAACAAACAGGCCCCAGGATGAATATTTGGGGCCACAACCTGGGGTCTGGAGTCAGAGGGGCCCTCCGTATCTGCTGGAGTAGCAGTTTCTATTTCTGCTCTGGAGAGTAGGCAGGATCTACTGTCCCAGGACATTAGTAGGCAATGGGCCCCGCCACTGCCAGGCAGGGTACTGAGGGACTGTAGAATGGAATGGGACCAGACTGAGGCCCTGGGGAGGGCGAGGAGTCAAAAGAATGGAGTTTTCCAAGGGCTCCTGGGTGCCAGTGAAGCAGGACATGGCTAATTGCAGAAAGAACTCCCTGAGGGGCAATTTCGAGCTTCGTCCCTCAGGTGGCTTAGGGTCCGGTTGGCCTGTGCAAACTCTGTTGGTCCCTGAGCACACAGCACCACCTCCTGTCACCTAGTCTCTTTCTGGACACTCAGGTCACACGTACCTTTATCTTGGGCTTCGCACTTCTCCTTTCTATCTGGCCCTAGCTGGAGGAATGAGAGGTAGATTTAGGAAAAGAAAGTGGATAAGTACCAATCGAAAAAACTACAGAGCCAGAACTGTGCAAAATCGAATGTAAAATCGACAGCACCCTTCGCGGTTCACTTTGGTGGCCAGAAGCATGGGTATTAAACAAAGGGAGAGCTGCCACATGCGGCAGGGGCCAAGGCTCACAGGATGTGTTCTGGTTGCTGAGAGAGGGACTAGGACAAAGCAGTGGGGACGTGGAGGTGGGACTTGCCCCAGCTTTCTCATCAATACGAGAAGTTATGTGGAAATCTGGTATGGCGGGTGGAGAGGAAGTTAAATAATGACTGTGGAAGGGGTTGTTGGCTGTATGCCTGCACACATGAAAGGGACTTGGAAAGGGTCATGGCTTGGTGCATTTTGGCATAGAAGGTCTGGGACAGATAGCACCCCTGAGCAGCCACAGTGAGAAGTGGGACTTTAAGCAGGCTTGCCCCTGTGTGTGAGTGATCGGCCCTTTGTTTGCATATTCCAAGGGTTCCTCCATATCCTTCTGGACCCTCTGCCAAGCTTTATAAATTTCGTACAGACTTGAAGCAGCACCACTCTGATTTCAAAGCACCCAAAGGAGTATAGAGATGCAGGATTGGAGCCCTGACCCACTGTTCCATAGTGCTGCAGGCTATAGCCCTGCAGTGTGCCCTGGGCCACAAAAAGGGGTAGAGGGGTGCTTGCTGGGAAACAGGAAGATCATTCTTAGGTTAAAAATGAGAGAAACAATCTGAGCTGGAGCTTATCTCTTCTCCCATGGGACAGTCCTTGAGCCTCAAGGATTGAGCTGAACCCCAGCTTTGGGATAGTCCATGAGGGACTGGCCACACTCTATGACCAAAGATATGCCTGAGCGATGGTTGTTATTACTGGGATTTAGTCTGGAGTTCGGTACAGGGTCAATCTGTGACGAGGATTAAGGTTCAGTCTGGGATTAGGCTCAGGGGGTCTGATTTAGGATCAGGACAGGGTTTAGCCCAGACTGAGGAATGGAACAGGGCTCATTCTGGGGCTAGTGTCAGAAGTCCATCTGAGGCTGTTGAAAGAATATTCTCCAATGGAACCTGACTGGCCTTCCTTTGTTCTAGCCACCCTCTTAAGCCCGATTCACAATTCTGGCATTCCCTATTCTCCACAGCACCTCCAGGAAGTCTTATAGAATTAAAGTACCATGATTTTCCTTTCCTTTTTTTCTAAGTACTCTTTGGGACTTGAGCAGAGAGATGGTTTCAATTAGGAAATCCAACAACTATTGTTGTAGGGACTGCAAGTCCCTAGGACCCCACTTGGCAGCGGGACTAAAAAAGGACTCAATTTCTTCCCTATGCCCCTGCCCAACTCCAGTCCATACCTGAACAGGAAGACAAGCCAGACAGGAGAGAGTGAAAGAAAATGCACAAAAGCCATCCCTGGGAGTAAGGGAGTGGGACAAGGCAATGGCATGCGTGGAGACCTCTGGGACTCTGAGCCTGGCAAACAGGACTCTCAGGGAGTTGTTGTTCCACGGCTCTGTAGATGAGGATCTTCTATGTGTATGTGCTTTCTGTGTGTGATGGACATCTGCCTGTGCGTCTGTTTGCAATTCTGTAGGGCTGCGTTCATATCCAGCTGTTCAGAGATGGATGTTTCCACTGAGGGTTCCTCAGGATCATCTTGTGCATCTCATCTCCTCAGGCTTGTGCTAGGAATCTGGCTAGATTCTTAGGGCTCTTCAAGAGGGCAGGGCCTCAACAATCTCCTCCAGGACTATTTCATCCAGCTTCATCCTCTGACAGGAAATACGGTAGTTATGGCCTCATAACTCCTGGGTTGCCCTGCCCAGATTTGACAGTCCTGTGCAACTTCCCGGCCAAGGGCGCTCCCTAGCTCTCTGTCTCTGAGGCCACGGTGGTCCTGGCAGGGACTCTTTGAGTGTCCAACCCCCAAGCGGCTGCGGGTGGGAGAAGGAGAGTCTAAGGACGCTGAGGCAGGAGCCCTTTGGGAGTTTATACAAGGTCCGTCAGAGCTGATCTCCCATTAGGAAAAGCGATTCTGGGAAGGTAAAGCGGAAATTACTTCCCTTGAATATGCAGTACTGGAACTGTCCACCAGGTGGGGTTCCAGGGCAGAGAGTGAGAGCCGAGATGACCCAGCGCCTGCAGCAGGAGCCCTGCTCCAAGATCTCTGCCGGCTGCATCAACCTTGGAAGCGCTCACCCAGAGGGACAATACAGAAGAGCGCATCTTACACGCTCAGGCACATTCTCTTCTGGCGAATTCTAAAGAAGAATAAGTCCTGGATGCAGGAGAGGTGTTAAGAAGGGAGTCTAGTGTCGTTTACACGCACACCACCCTAAACTGAAGGTGGGATGTCTAGTCATGCTGTGGGAGTTAACAACAGAGACACAGGGGCTGGGGGAAACTGGACACACGCGAGAGGGGGAGCTAGTCACTAGCCAAACAGATGTTGGGGTTGAAGTGCATAGCTTCCTCACAGGCTCTGCGGAGGAGAGGCCAGGAGGAGAGGACAGACGCATGGATGCACAGACACGTATACAGTTCCGGAGGGAACAAACCCGCAGACACACCACTTTGCTCCACCAACGTGGGGCCGACGCAGGGCGGACAAATTCGCGCGCGCACAGGTGCGGCCCCGGGCCACACGCACACCTCACTCAGGCACGCGCGCCAGACTCTCCGCAGCTGGAGTTGAGAAGGTGGCCGCGCTCAAACGGCTTGTTAATTTACTTAGTTATATTTACTTATTTATATTACTGAACGTTGGTACCAAACTCCTCCCGCGTCCAGGTGCCAGCCGCCTTATTGGTCCCTGGCTATTGACACTCACCGGGATCAGCATTGGAGTTCCTCCGATGCTGCCGGCAGTGGACAGGGACTACAAAATGTGTGTGAGTGTGTGTGGGTATGGGTGTGTAAGGGGATCTCGGATGTGTTGGAGAGGAGGGGCTGCAACATCAGAACCCTGGGTCTCGCACCGGATCGGGGAAACCTTCAGATTCTGTAGAATAAGAGACTTCTGAGGGAAGGGGGACCTTGGAATCTGAGGTTTGGTGATGTAGGGATCCGCCTACAGGACCCAGACTGGGGAGAATTGGGAATGCCAAATCAGGGGTCCTAGGAGATAGGAGCCCTCGAGGTCCCGCAGGAGAGGAGCCTGGGACCCTGGACACTGGTCCTGGGGTTTCTGGCACCCTCCAGTCGAGGGGTAATCTGGCCAGGACCTCCGGTGCGGGGTGCTAGGGCGCACGCGGGACTGCCTAAAGCAGGAGGAGGGGGCCGGGGACCCGGGAGGGAGGAAAAGTGGGAGGGAAGTAGCCTAGCAGCCAAGCGGGCACTAGGCGAGTGCGCACCGTGTGTGTGTGTGTGTGTGTGTGTGTGTGTGTGTGCGTGTGTGCGCGCGCGCGTGTCTCATCTCGTCCGTCTGTAGGTGCCCGGCTAAGCGAAACGCTGGCGAGAAGGAAGAGAAGGCGAGAGGTGAACTGAGTTTGATCCGGCGGCTGCTACAAGTGGGTCCCGGGCGGACGGCGGGCGGCGGGCGGCGGGCGGCGGGCGGCGGGGCGGGGCGGGAGGCCGGCGGGCGCTCACACGCTCCGGCCGCGGGCCCGGCCTCTCACCACGCCTCCGGCTTTGTGAGCGCGCCGGAGGGGGGGTGCTGGCGGAGCCTCCCGCCTCTATATAAACACACGCATCGCCTTGCTTTGGCCTCAAATTCACATTGAGAGACGCTTTAAAAACCATCAGCCCTGAAATCCTGCTTTCTGCTTTCCCTCCTCTTTCATTCCTTTTGCCTTCCTTTCTTTTTTCCCCCTTTCTTCCCTCAGCAGCAACTCCAGAGCCGAGAGACTGCGTCCCCGGACCGACTGCCTTTTCTTAATTGATACAATAGCCCAGCTCGGGTTTTCCACCTCCTCCCCCAACCCCACCCCGCCTCACCCCTCCCGCCCGCCCGCCGCCGCAGCCGCCGCCGCCGCCCCTGCGCCCGCCCGGGGCTCTGTCCCCGGCTGCGGCCCCGACCCGGCCGCGGCCCGCCGGCTCCGCACCCGCGCTCTGGCCGCTGCTCCAGCCTCGCCGCTTCGCCCGCTGCGCCCGCCTCGGGGTGTCGCGGCGGCTCCCGGGCTTCGGCGCGCCGCCGGGGCAGCCGAGGGACGCTGGGCTCCGGTCTCTCCACTCGCCTCAGCCGGGGAGTCTTCTCCCTCGTCCCCAGAGTTTCTGGGTTCGTTGGAATTTTTGAATTCAGAATCCCCCCCTTTTTTCCACCTAGGAATTTTTTTGAATACTTTTGACAAATCGATTGCACTTTCTCTCCGCTAGCTCTCTGATCCCCTTCTGCTTTTTTTCCCTCCCGGAGCAGGGGAAGGGGCTTACGAGAGAGAAGAGAAGCTCCCGCTGGACAAAGTTTTCTAAAGTTTTCCGAGTGTGATGGTTGCGGAGAGATCAAATCCACCAGCTTGACTCACGGCTTCATCTCACCACCCCTTGAGCAGCCCCTAAGCCCGCTGTAAAGGAACAAACAAACAAACAAACAAACAAAGTTACACCCCAGTCGCCTCGTGTCTCCTCTCTTCTTTTAGACAATCTTTTTTTCTCCCCTCTCTCCGCTCCCCTCGCAGCCTCCACTCCCCTTCCCTGGCCCCTTCCTTTCTCTGTTTCGTCTGGAGGTGCCAGGACCCCCGGCCGCAGCCTCCCCTCCCCCGCCGCTCCGGTCAGGCCCTCCCCTCCCCCGCCGCGGCCAGCACAGCCAATCCCCCGAGCGGCCGCCAACATGCTCTTTGAGGGCTTGGAGCTGGTGTCGGCGCTGGCCACCCTCGCCGCGTGCCTGGTGTCGGTGACGCTGCTGCTGGCCGTGTCGCAGCAGCTGTGGCAGCTGCGCTGGGCTGCTACTCGCGACAAGAGCTGCAAGCTGCCCATCCCTAAGGGCTCCATGGGCTTCCCGCTCATCGGAGAGACCGGCCACTGGCTGTTACAGGTAAGGGCGCGCTCGCTCTGCTGCTCTATGGGGTCCGCTAGCTGCGAGAGCCGGGCCGACCTAGCTGCGGGCGGGCCAAGGGGCACAGGGAGTTTGAAGGCACTGGTCCCCGCCCCGCCCCTTCTCTTCTCTCAGCCTGAGCCTCCCGGATTTTCCTTGCCCGCCAGCGGCGTGGCTCCGAGACCAGTAGCGCCCGGCGCGCTGGTTCTGAGGACTGATAAGCGGCATTCAGGACCCGACGTGACTCTCAGGACTGACCTGCCTCGGTCGCAGGAGGCCGAGCAGGGATGCATGGAAAGGACTGGGGCTTCCCGCACAGCGCGCTTCCGAAGGGGCGTCCAGACCGTCCTGAGCCACTTTCGCCTCCTCTTTGCGCTCCAGGACCCTGTGACCGTCAGCGTCCAGGGTGTTAACAGTGTACCTGAGAACCAAAAACTGAGTCCGGAGGGGCGGAGGAGAGGGCCGAAAACACCTCGAATTGTCTTTTTAGACCAGGGCTGTGTGCCTGCCGCTTAGTCAGGTATCGCAGCCCGAGTCCGCGTTCCTCGCTAGTGTGTGTGTTTTGTGGTGGGAGAGGAAAATGAAAGGGCAGAGACTCTCGGACTCGGCTTTCGGGAAAGGGTCTGGGCGTGGACAGTTTAGCAGGAGAAAGAAACTTGGGAGAGGGGCATGGGAGATACAGTTTGCTATTAGATGCTGCACAGTCGCTCTTTGCTGGTGATAATGGGGGTGGGGAGAGTCAAGGACCAAACCCAGGTAGGTAACCGGGAGATTAGTCTGGAGTTAACTTTGTCAAATGCTAAACAATCGCTTTTGCAATTTGATACACACCAGAGATTTTTTGGGGGGTGCATCCCTGAGGTAACCGCGGGAGGTGTGTTTGAATACACGTGTGTACCCGTGTTTGTCCACTGAGTGCTAATGGGCGTTAAGGGACGCCTGAATGTCCTGAAATAGCCAACCCTGGCAGAAGAAAGTTGCAGCTAAAGGTGAGCGCAGGGACCTGTGGGTTTAGAGGCGCGAAAGCTTGGCTTGACATTAACAGACGCGTGCAATTTGCGCGCGCACACTCACGCACAAACACATGCACTCTGAGTGACAGCAGAGCGTTGGTGGGGGGCCGAAGTTCCTCTACCCTGTGGTCTGTCGCAAAGTCGTTTGTCTTTTTTCTTGGGGGGGGGGATCGTCCAGTAGGATAGGGTTCACTTCAACCAATCAGATTACCTCCCGCAAGAAATCCCCAGAACTTCTCCCTTGCTACCACACTTAAAGGGTTAACCGTGGCGGTGGTCTAGGCTTTTGGCCGCGAATTTAGAAAATAACTCACTTGGGCAAGGGCTCCCTCCTTGTTAAAGCCAATCTGTGGAATCGGTGGTGTGTTACCGCCCCCCCATCCCGTTTCCTGACCTTTTTCTAACCACCGCCCCCCACACCCGCCACCCCCTGGCTTTGCGTCCTCTTGAATTTTTTTTTCTGAATCCCACTGGGGGTCTGCGTTCGGCAGGCACAGAAGTTGAGAGGGAGACCTGCGCCTCTCCATCCACGCGTCCCAGGGCCCTAGATCCCGCGGGGGAACTGTAAGGGGGTGCGTGTTGAGGAGTGCTGAAGGGGTTAATGCGAGCCCTCTGAATCCCAGCGTTTTTTCGGAGTCATTTATCAGATTTTACGGGGGGACCTCCAAGGGCTCTCCGTTTCCACCGAGCGCCATCTAAACAGAGCCCAGGGCTAAAAATACAACATTTTTGTATAAATTGGACTCGCGGCCCGAGCGGCCGCCCCTATGAAAGTCCTCTTTGTGAAGACGGTGGAAACGGCGGACAAATAACTCTTTATTAATGCCACAAAAAAACGCACTTTAATTATAGTTAGGCAGATCAGAGGCGGGGGGTGGGGGTGAGGCGGCGGCGACCTCGAAAAATTCACAACCCAACTTTTGTGTCGAAAGAAAAGAAAAACAAGAAAAGGAGAGACGGAGAGTCAGACGGAGACGGATCAAGGGATGCGGTACAGCAGACGGAGGAAGGGAACCCCGCTCCACACCCCCTCCCTCGGTCGCACCCCACCTCCGCCTCAAGTTTTCTTAAAGGGGTAGTCGCCGGCTACAACAGCGGCGCGCTGTGTGTGTGTGTCGGGGGGCCCTCCCGACCCTCCAACCTGGGAGCGAGACAGCGTCCCCCGCGGCCCGGCCCCCCTCTTGGCCGCAGCTCGGGAGCTGCCGGCTAGCTCCCTGTCGCGCGCCGGGGCTGGAGGCGCATGTGGAAAAGTGATTAGGGATCCGAGTTCTGCAGAGTCACTTTTCGCTGCGCTGGGGTGTGTACACGTCTAGCTGGAGAATAGCTTTGCGTGGAAGAAAGGAAAACGAGGAAGGGGACCAATCCGGGAAAGGGGTAGCGGAGTTGTCCTCGCGGGGAAGACTGACCGGGTAGGTCTGGAGCCGGGTTCCCTAGGTCTGTGGGCGGGTCGGAGGCGAGGCTGGACAGGTAGCGCCCCTCCAGTTCTCACCCCGGGCTGCCCTGGCAGGAGAAGGGTTAATTTGGGCTGTGGTGGGGACTGCCGACGTCAAAGGTGAGCTAGACGTCCCGGCTCCCGCCCTTGAGAGGTCCCCTAGGTTTCCGGTACCCGAGCGCGGCGGGCTCCGCCAGCTCTTTCGAGCACTGGTCCGCGACCGAGGCCCCGCGATCGTCGGCTCGCGCCTCGGCCGCTGCGGTCGGGATCCGGTTACCTGCCCCGGTCGCCCCGCCGGGTCCCTCCCCGCCCAGCTGGAAGCGCCTTCCGCCGCGCTCCGGTTCCAAACTCCGGGGCGGCTACGAAAGTCAGTCTCAGTTATTTCCAGGGCAAAACGCTTTAGGAAAATCGCGGCTTTGGGCCCATGACTCCACCCCGCAGAGCCGGTGGAGGGCCGCGGAGTCCCCGCGAGGGCCACACCGGAGAACAGCGGAAACTCCAACCCCAGTCTCTAGTGACTGCCTCCGGGCACGGACTGCTCGCCGCTATAAATAATCTTTGGCCTGCGGCCACCCCGCGGGGTCTCGCCAGCTCGTGGCCCAGAGCCTGGAAATATTTATTCCGAGAGGCTCCCGAGCGCGGAGTGGCGGGGGTGGAGGGTGGGCGGGGGATTGAGGAGTGGGGGGCGGAGGCTTTCGCTGCAGGTCCAGCCGTCGGGATACCTTTTCCCTCCCTAAAATCATTACTAAAAAACAGCCTCCGGTGGGTGCCCTGGGCCTCCCGCCTCCTCGTATTATTTATAATACTCCAGGCCCTACTACCCAGTTCTTGTGCACGCTATGAAAAATAAAACTTGCGTGCATGTCTGTGTGTGTGTGTTGGGGGAGGCAGGTGCCTGGTGCCTGGGGTGGGTTCCACCGCCCCTGCTTTGCAGACCTTTTGGGAGCCCTGAGCGAGGTCTCTTGTGTGGCTCCCACAGGGTTCGGGCTTCCAGTCGTCGCGGAGGGAGAAGTATGGCAACGTGTTCAAGACACACTTGCTGGGGCGCCCGCTGATCCGGGTGACGGGAGCGGAGAACGTGCGCAAGATCCTCATGGGGGAGCACCACCTTGTGAGCACCGAGTGGCCGCGCAGCACCCGTATGCTGCTGGGCCCCAACACCGTGGCCAACTCCATCGGGGACATCCACCGCAACAAGCGTAAGGTAAGAGCTCTGGATCCTTCTGCACCCCAGGAGCTCATGGAGCCTGCTGAAGAATGTCCCCACTTGACTGTGCCCACTCTGCTCAGGAAGTTCCAGGACTCCCGCAGTTCCCTGCCTAGACAGCTTCCAGCTGGGATCCAAGGCCTGTAGAGGCCTCCTCCTAGTCCACCCTCTCGCTGGCCTACTACACGGTGGGCACCAATAGGTCCAAGGGGTCATTTTTGAGGTGCTTTGGGCAAACCTTGAACGTTTGGGTCTGGAGACTCCAACGTCTGTTCTAGCAATGCTCCACAGAACTGGAAAAAGAAGCGGGCGGGGCGGGACAGGTTGACAATTGTTCAGCGCTTCTCTTTTCTCTGCTTTTCCTCCGGGAATCATTCTAAAAAATCAAACCCTGCCCTCTAGCCACAGGTTGCTTTGAGGGCGACGCAGGCGTGTGTTGTGCAGGGGTTGCTGGGGACAACCTGTGGGCAGGGGTTGGCGGACCTTGCAAGGGAGAGGTAGGTGAGCTTTGGCTCCTTAGCGCACCGCTGAACAGTGGGGGAAGGGCGAGGGGTGGTCGAATAGCCTAGGCCCGGTATGAGGATCAAAGTACACCCACCTCCCCTTAAAGAGGAAGAGAAAGTGGGTGTTTATCCTGTGGATTTCCCGAGTGACTGAAAGAGGCGCGGAGGAGGCGAGCCAGCGCGCCCGGAGCAAGCCTCCCCGCCCCCTCTCAGCGCTGCGCCGCCACCGCGAGGCGGCTGCGGCTCTGAGCGCGGGCGGCACGTGCTGTTTGAACTGCAGTAACCCGAAAGCTGAGCCGGCGGGCGGGCGGGGCGCGGGCCTGCGGGCTGGAAGCCGCCAGAAGGGAGGCTGCACGGCTCCCCTACTCCATTTTTTTCCATTGGGTCAGAGGAATCACCCAAGGTTGGAACCTAAAAGGAAGAGGCGGCCTCTCATTCCAGGAGGATGGGGGAGCGCCGGAGAGGGGAGGGGGCAACCCCCACAGCCAAAAGTCTGTGTGCGAGGTGGTCTAGGTGAATGTGGGCAGTTGTGCTCTACTCGCCCACGCAGGCCATGGCATTTGACATTCTTTGAACAGCTTGTGAAGTGGTAAACTTGGTGACAGACAAAAGAAGGAAAACCCAAAAGGAGTCCCTGTGCATGGCACACCTATGAGTCCCCTGATAAAGCATGTATTTCAGAATCTGGAAAGGGGTTCCCAAAGGCATCTCTCTCCCATCTGCTTCTCTCAGAGCTGGAAGCAGTTAACTGCAGTTTGGGAGCAAATGAGGGGAATTTCTGGGGGTGTGGTAAGGTGTACTGGGGAGTGTTGGGGAGGGGAGGGAACTATAGGCTTAGGAGTGAGGGTTGTCAAATGTGCTGGACAGTGATTCCCCACCCCTCAGTCTCAGGGACTCCACCAAGGGCCCATTAGGGAGTGAGGAGAGAGCTGAGACTCAGGAACCCAGCTCAAATATAAGTCTGCTTCATTTCCTTTTTACAAAGGCTTTGATGCAAAGGGGGACCCTGAGACTTAGGCTGAGTGAGACTTGAATCAGGTTGGACAGAAAAGAAATAGCAGGGCAGAGGCTGCAGCACAAGTAGTCCTGCTCAGTGCTGCCCACTGGGGCTGCAAGAAGCTGAGGTAGGGCTAGAGTGCTGGGAGGAAGGAGGAGATCTGGCCAGGACCAGATGAAACCCCAAGGAGCACAGCTATTGCCTTGAAGTCCCACCCACTTTCTGCCTGACTTGGCTCTGAGCTTCCAGGTGCCTGCCTGGAAAGGTCCAAGGTTTTTGCCTTACTTTGCCCATTTGGAGGCAAGGGGACAACATAAATGAAGTGCCAGAGGAATGCAGAGGGCAGGAAGAGGGAAGAATGGGAATTGGACTGGAGGTGGGGCCAGAAACTGAGGACCTTGGGTTATGGATCCATGATCTGGCTCTTCTTCTAGGACAATCACTAGAAGCCAGATCATCCTGACAGAGGCTTGAGAATCACAATGCAGGGGCCCTCTCTGTGTGTACTAGTTGTATGCTTGCTGGGTGGAATGTGTGGGTTGTGGACATAGTCAGTGGACAAAGGGTTCCTTCTCCCGAATTTCCCTAATGGTTAACCCATGATCCTAACTAAGTTCCTTAAATCACACAGAAAGCCTCAGATCATGTACAGAGAAGCAGGAAACTTGATCCTTGACCTCAAGAAGGAGATTCTGGCAGGAGGGATAAGAGAGGACTTTGAGATCTTGTTTCTGAATACCCATGTCCTGGAAAGATTGGCCAGTCTTTGGGACCCAAAGGGTACCCTGGAGTGTACCATGTGGCCAGGGTAGGGGCTTCAGGATACCACTCACATTACTTTATCAAACTCACACTGCAGTTAGGGACCTGTATGAAGAGTGGGCTGCTGGGCCAGACCCTGGCCTGGTTAGGATGTACGTGCAGGCAGTGGGGCCCAGGTGCGCTGGGGCCAGGCTGGCAGAGAACTAGAAGCGTCACTGTTTCCATTGGGGCTGGTGGCCCACCCCTTCTCTGTGAGGTCTGGCCAGATGTGCAGGGAGGGGGCTCCTCCTCACTGCCATCACTGCACTCCAGGTGTTTGCCCTGCTGCCCTGGTGGTCTAGGGCCAGCCAGAATAGGGTTGCCAGGGAGAAAGTCTTGCCCAGTCTAACAGCTTCACTGTCCATGCAGCTAGGACCGCAGGCTCCTTTCCTCCTCCTTTGGCACCCCTCCTCAACTTAGGGGCAGGGAAATCTCTGATGGAGGATGTAGGGAGGCTGGGATATTGCCCTAGAAGGGTAAATGGAATCTGGGTGGGAAGGTGGAGGCGAAAGGGTTGTCAGTAACATGGAGAAAGAGTTGAGGGGTAGCTTTGGATGCCTCAGAAGCCCAGCCTCACACAGCAGGATTGAGCATCTTCCTTTGAAGACAAGGCTGG
This sequence comes from Aplodontia rufa, assembly GCA_004027875.1. Classification (NCBI taxonomy): domain Eukaryota; kingdom Metazoa; phylum Chordata; class Mammalia; order Rodentia; family Aplodontiidae; genus Aplodontia; species Aplodontia rufa. The sequence continues at coordinate 100,284 of PVKS010000680.1, read as the reverse complement.
TTCTCTTTGCAGCTTCAGTGCACCCCCAGACAGTGGCCCTGAGATACCCTTAGGAGTCTTGGAGAGCATCTCAGGGGATGCAGTTATCCTTGAGGTTCCTGGACTGGGGAGACCCCAGGAGTAGTCTTCTTGCTCCTCTTTCCCAGGCCCCTACCTACAGGGCCTTCTGTGCCTGAAGCTGAGGTGGGGGAGCAGGCTTTGGAGGTAGGGATTAGGAAACCCTTCCTACCCACCTACCATCCTTCATTGACCTGGCCCTTGGGCCTTGTCCTGGAGAGGGGTAGAGGTCAGGTTCAGGGTCACTGCACTCCTCCCAGAAACCCAGGGCTTCATGGGTTCCTGGGCTTTACACTGGGTTTACATAGGAGGTTTCCCAGCAGGAGGGCAAAGCCAGGAGGGTCCAGGGTTGCAGGATTCTGGGAGAGGCCAGTCCACATCTGGCTTTGGGAGGCTTTGGTACAAGAGCAGTCTCTGGCTGCACAGTCACTTCCATCAGATTTAACTCGGTAGAAGCTCTGACCTGATTAGATGGGAAGGCTGGTGGCACTGCCAGGCAGCTGAGCTGCAGGGAGCTCTGCCCCAGTTGCCTGGCATTGGCACAGAGCCTTTGTTCTGCCAACCAAAGTCCTTCACCCAAAAGTTACTGTAGCACCAGTGGGTGGGTGCAGGGCTGCTGAGGGGGCGGGTGGCAGGAGCGGATCCCTCTGAAGGTCAATGGGGGAGGAAGCTCATGGTCAGCCACCAGGGTGTCATCTGGGAGTGGTGCCTCCCTCTGCATTCCCTTGTGCCAGGCAGTGGGCAGGTGGGCAGGCTGGGCGTGGGGGCAAGCCCCTCCTGTTTTCTTTCCTCCTTATGTCCTTCTTCTAGAGTGGGGAGGGGTCCAAGGCTGTGGTGCTGATTGATGTGTTTGCTCTTCTCCCAGCCTTGGAAGACAAATGTGACCTTGGCTGGGAGGATGGAGTCTTGGCTGGGGTCTGTTCTGGCTCTGAGGCCCCTGTGCCAACCACTGTGTCCATCCTGGGCTCCCCAGGCCTAAAGGAAGGGACTCCTTTAAAAGTGCTGACAACCCAGAAAAGCCAGAACACTGATCCGTGGCAGAGACTCCCTTACAGAACGCAGGGGAGGGACATGGACAGGCTGGGAAGGGGGATGTCTGGGCCCACCTCTCCCAACCAGAGGCACTGAGGGGGATGGATGGGTGCAGGGTGAAGTCTGGGGCCAGTCTAAATGCAGGCAGCTGGGAGGATGGCTCCACTTTTGTCCCCCTCCTTGGATATAAAGCACACACCTTGGCGTCACTCCTGTGTGGACGGATGGCTGCCCGGGTGGCTGCTGGCCTTCTGTTATTCTTTCCACTCCACAGGCCTTGGCTCCTGCGGCTTGGCCAGGTGGCCTGCCCAGGCCCCCACCCCTCCAGAGCAGCCACTTCCATTCCTCCCAGTCTGAGTCACTGGCTGGGCAGTGGGCTTCCTCTGTTCTGTGGCTGCCCATCCATTCGTCCATCCACCTACAGCTGCCGGCAGATGAGGGGCAGGTTATCTAGCCAAGTGGGGCTGTGGGGGTTCACAGAGCTGTCCCCACTCCCAGGTCCACTGGGTAAGAAGCATGAGGAGTGAGGAGACCTGGTAGGGAGTGGGGCAGAACATTTCTAGGAACAAATATAGGGAATTTAAATCTTGACAAGCCCCAGAGGTGCCCCCAGGCTCTTGTTGTGGAATTAGCTCCCATTCGAGAGGGAGAGAGAGAACCAGGGATATGGGCTCTCGAACTTATTGTGTTGCTGGGGACACTAAAGAGGGTTGGGGGGCATCAAGGATATGCCTCAAGGTGGGAGCCCATCCTCCCTCCTGGCCTGCCCCTGCAGCTCCCACAGGTCCATGGGGATGGAAGGTCCAGTATCCCGAGACCCTCTGCCCTTGCCCTCCCCCCACACCAGTTCTGGTACATGGTCCATACCTGTGGCTCCCTCTGCAGAACTTTGCCTGGGCCTGAGCTGCTTCCCGGTGACCTTTGTCCAGCATTCTTGGCTCATTTTTGGGAATTCCCAGGGAAGCCCCAGAGGGAAATGAAGCAGGCCTGGCTCCTATGACGACTGTGGTCAGGGCAGTCAGCTCTGGGGGCCGGAACCCTTCCTCTCTTCACACTGAGCCACTCCCGGGCACCTTCCCAGTGTGCCCCAGTCTTGACCTCAGCAGGCCAGCAGCCTCAGACCCAGCCCGCCCCAGCTGGGCCCAGGCCTCCCTCTGCCCTGGCTGGCACCTCCGCCTCCGCCTGTCCTTTGTGGTGGGCGGTGGTTTCTGGGCTGCCCCAGCTTTGGGAAGTGCCTGTGTTGTTAATCCTGGGCACAGACCCAGGGATGAAACCCTGGAGTCTTCCCAGTGCCTGAGAGGCCCCCAGGCCTCTAGCTGGGCTAGAGGCAGGGCATGGACTTGGTGACCTCTGAGTAAAGCCCTGCTAGGGCTGGAGTGACTGGCACCTGTCTTTGTGTGACTTCTCATTTGGGTAGTTTTTCTACCTCAGGGGACACCCCGGAGAACCAGGAGACAGCTGGATATGAAAGGGACCTTGGAACGTCCAATTGGACCCCTCATAAAGCCAGTGGGAAAGCTAAGCCCCAGAGGGACAGCAACCTGCCGGTTATCACTCAGCAAGCCAGACGTTGGTCTCGACAAGATCTCTGGTCCTGGTTTCAATTCTCTTTTTAGGGGGCCTCTTTTCAGGGGCCCTAGCCTCAGGGGCCTGAAGTTTCAGGGTGCCAGGGGACTCCTGGTCTTGCTCAGGACCCCTTCCCATCTATGGGTCAAGCGTGGACTCCCTGTGTTGGAGTCCCTTGCTCAGTCCCAGGTCCCTCTGGGTTCTCTGTCTTCTTGTGTTGTCCTTGCCCTCCTTGGTCCCAAAGCCAGAGGAGGAGCAATTCAGCCGGCCATCGCTAGAGGGCGCAGGAAATGTAAGCTCTGGGGCGGACAGGACTTGCAAGTGGTCCTGTATAGCTGTTCTTCAGGGTGCAGTGGAGGCCCTAGGCATGACCCCTTTGGAAGCCCTGGGATGGCTCTTCCTGAGCCACTGTGGGCCAGGGGGGTGTGAGAACGGGGGTCTAGAAGGCACTCCGTAGGTGGCCTGAGCATTGTTGGGTTCTAGGCTGCTTGCAGGAAATTAGCGTCTACTCAGCAAGTAGATGTAGGTGTTTAGGTGCTCTGTGGGTTGCAGGGAGGTCACTTGGTTCAGCCTTACCATTTTATAGATGAGGAAACTGAGAGTCAGGAGTCAGGACTTGGCCAGAGTCACATATTAAGCTGGTGGATGATCCCTCTGGGCATCCAGTGCATCTTCACCAACACCCTGCTGCATCCTAGAACTCCAGTGGCTTTGACTTTGGTCCTGGTGAGTATGGCCTTTTTGGGCCTGGGGGGCCATTGGCCATCCTCTAACCCTAGCCCTCCATGAAAGTATTCCTAGTCTCCTCTCAGTCCCCTCCTGTCCCACTGCCAGCCTCCCCGCAGAGGCCTGGTCACAGCAGAGATGTCCTGACTCCCCGTCTCATTTCCCCGTGAGCCTATTTAGCTCCTGTGCAGCACTTCCTGCTTATCCTGTGGCCTCTTTGCTATTTTGTAAGGGCACTTAGTTGGCCAGTGTTGGGCTCTGGGGATAGATCCCCACTCCCATTCGTCAGGACCCCTTGACCAAGGCTGAACTCCGACTCCCAAAGACACTGTGGCGAAGGGCTTCGCACACAGCCGCACTTTTATTCTTAACCTTCTAGGCCCCCTGGAAGTTCCCTGGGACCCCTGAACCTGGGCAAGGTGTGAGTGACGCATTCAGTCTTGAGAAGCCCTAGGCGACCTCCTATCATCCTTCTACCTTTCAGCTGTCCCTTTGTAGCAGGAGTGGCCCCAAATGCAGGCCTCTGTGCCCCTCACTGGCCTCCCTCCCCCTCCCTCTGCCCACCGGGGATTTTGGAATGAAAGTACTATTGTGCTCCTGGCCAGGCCACTAAAGGGCCAGCACTGTTATTTCTGCAAACCAGCCCTCCCATTAGCCATGCAGGGCCCCGGCCAGGAAAATGTTACCTTTTCCTCCTCGAGCTGACTGCAGGGGAAATTCTCACATTTACAGTTTGTGCGGTGGTTGTGTTTGGGGGGCAGGAGGGGAGGGCAGGCACGCGTGTGCGGTTTGCATGGGGCTAATCGGGGCTCCTTCTCCTGTACAGTCCCTCCACTCTCTGACTTCACCTATGACCTTTCCCTAGGCTCCAGTGGGGGGACACCCCCCTTCTGCTCTGGACCCTGGGTGGCAGAGGTTGTTGGTCATAAGTGAGACCCACAGGCTGTCAGTAAATAAACTAACATTTTCCCTGTCTTGCACACCCAGGGAAGCCGTGTGAAAAATATGTGTTTGCGGGGGAGGCTGCAGAACCAATCAGGAGACTCCAAGGCAGAGGAGGTAGAAACAGGGACTCCTTGACTACTTCAGATGATCCTGGAAGATGCAGAGAATTAAAGAGGCTTCTGCTTGTCTTTGTGATCTTTTGGGTTAGAAAGGCATTGTCCCCAACCCCCTACCTCCAGACCCAGCTAGCTGAAGACATTATAATGGTATAGCTATTAATAATTGCCTTAGAATCTGTCCAGTGATTGTTTCACAGGAGTGAGAACAATTTTGGTTCCCAGGAAGTTCTGCGTACGGTCTAGCCTTAGGTCCCCTTGCCCTCCCATCAGTGGAGTAGAAGGAGAGCCATTTACTGCTTTTCTCTCTCTCCCCATCCAGGTACTCACCTGTATCCCACTTCTCCTGGGCGCTTCTGCCCTGGATCCTGGGAATCGGGGAATGGACCCCATCAATGAAAGGGGTCCAGCCCCACTTGACTCCCTGTTGTACCTGCTAAAACTTGTTGGCAGCTGGACTGTGAAGTCCCCAAGGCTTTGCCATTGTGTAGGGCACATATTTTTCTGGGGGTTGAAAAAGGAGATGATAGCACAGGTCACCCTGTGAGTTAGGCCGGAGGTTCCAATTTTGAGTAAAAATGCTGATGAACTGTGTGTTCTTCTTGTCCTCCCCTGCCTGCCCCCGTCACAGGAAGTAGAATGGGGTTCAGAGTGGGGGACCCCACCAGAGCCCTGTGCCTGGAAGCCGTTGGGACCTTGGCGGGAGGGAGTGAGGACAGAGTGTTCCCTGGTTGTGGTCACGGGATCTGTGCCCTATCGGGCAGAGCCAGGGCCGAGTCAGCTCGGGGGCCGAGCTCACCTCCTGCTGCTCTTTCAGATCTTCTCCAAGATCTTCAGCCATGAGGCCCTGGAGAGCTACCTGCCCAAGATCCAGCTGGTGATTCAGGACACGCTGCGCGCCTGGAGCAGCCAGCCCGAGGCCATCAATGTGTACCAGGAGGCACAGAAGCTCACTTTCCGCATGGCCATCCGGGTGCTGCTGGGCTTTAGCATCCCTGAGGAGGAGCTCGGGCACCTCTTCGAGGTCTACCAGCAGTTCGTGGAGAATGTCTTCTCCCTGCCTGTGGACTTGCCCTTCAGTGGCTACCGGCGGGTGAGCGCTCAGGGCATGGGGCCGTCAAAAGTGGGGGCTGCGACCACTGAGATAGATGCCAGGCCTATGGGCGGGGACATAGACGCGGGAGAGGTTAGAGGGAGGAGGGCTGGAGGCTTCTCCTGGGGTCCTGAGGCTGCGATGGCAACCCCGCCCTTCCTGTGACTGACCACCCTATGTTCCCTCAGGGCATTCAGGCTCGGCAGATCCTCCAGAAGGGGCTGGAAAAGGCCATCAGGGAGAAGCTTCAGTGCACCCAGGGCAAGGACTACTCAGATGCCCTGGACATCCTCATCGAGAGCAGCAAGGAGCATGGCAAGGAAATGACCATGCAGGAGCTGAAGGTGGGTCGGGGTGGGCTTCCCCGGCAGCACTGTGCCGTATCTGTCCTGGGGCTTCCCTTGGGGCGGCGTGCAGAGGTGCCTGGCCGTTTCTCCCTGGTCTCGCTCCAGACCTGCTTTCCCAGCAGCAGTAGCCACCATTGCACGGGGCCTGGGAGGTGCTAGTCAGAAAGCTGAGCCTGGTCCTAGCCTCTCCTGTGAGGGATGCGTCAGGGCCACCCGCTCTGCCCAAAGCAGCAGAGGACTAAGGGCTCTGCCGCCACGGTCCCGGGGTGCTTGGGTTCCCATAGTGGTGGGGTCCCACATGCTTGGTTCCTGCCTGTAGTCACAGTCACATCTACTGTTTTGTTTTTTGTACTAGGGATTGAACCCAGGGGTGCTTAACCATGCAGCCACATCTCCAGTCCTTTTTATATTTTATTTTGAGACAGGGTCTTACTAAGTTGCTTATGACCCCCACTAAGTTTCTGTGGCTGGCTTTGAACTTGCGATCCTCCTGCCTCAGCCTCCTGAGCCACTGGGATCACGGGTGTGCACCACCACGCTCAGCAACATCTACTGCTTTTAAGAAGATGCTGAATGTTGGCCCTGAGACCTCTGAATAGGCTCATTGTCAATGGCTTGATGACACCTTAACCCCACAAAGCCTCCCTGCACTCAAATCGTTTCATGGTCCTGTGAAGCTACCTAATGAAACACAGGTCTAGAGAGGTAGCCGCTTGCCTGAGGCCACAGCCTCAGCCCTAGGGGAGATTTGGACCTAACAGAGGCTCTCTTCCAACCCCACCCCGACCCCGCAAGCCTTTTCCAGTTGTGACCCTTTGAGCTCTTCCATCTCACCTGCCTGAGCCCAGCTGGCTGGCAGTCATCTGAGCTGCTCACTGTGGGACCCACGGGGGCTTAGCTGCCCGGTCTGGAGGGATGCTCCACCTGGGGAACATGCTTAGCCCCCAACCCCTTAGACTCCGCTCCCCTGCCCACTTGCCACATTCCCACACACACTTGCCAGCGATGTCCCTTCCCCATGTTCTTTCCCTCCCCAAGTTCTTGCCCCAGGTTTTTCCTAGGGAGAAAGAAAGAGGCCAGGATGATTTTCCCACTTCACAAGAAGTTTTTGTGCCATGTCAAGTAAGGGACCCAGGCCCTTTCATCACTCCTTTGGTCCCAGCATCCATATTTGTAAAAGGCAGGGCTTGAAATGAGGTGACCTGCTGGGTCTTTTCCATAGAGCCACATGGTCCAGCGTCCTGTTCCCCAGAGAAACCTAAAGGGGCCTCCGAGTCCTCTGGGGCCACCTCCCCTCAGCCTTCCCACTGCAGTCCCCTCCCAGGACCTCAGGGCTAAGGGTGCAGGCTGCCTCCTGACTTTGTCTGCCCCTCTGGCCACCTAATCCGTGTCCCTCTCCTGGGGATGGAGGAAGGAGTAAGAAGGCCAGGTTTAGACGCATCATCTGCCACACATGCACACACACTCGCACACACAGTGCCCGGCTCCTGGCACTGGGCTTTCTTCTTCTATGAGCTCACTACCATGACTGGGCCTGTTGCTACTGGTCCAGGAATCCAGCAGTGAGTGGGAAGCGGCCCTACCCTGAGCAACCAACTGGCCAGTGTTTTTGCCCTGGTTGGCAGCTGTGTGTCTCCTGCCCAGCCAGGAACTAGCTGTGAGCCCTGTGTCCCTCATATGAGAGGCTCAGAGGAGTAGAACCAGCAGCAGGAGGAGTGCAGATGACCCGGGCACTGGGGACACTGGCAGAAAGGGGTTGCCCCCTTGGCTGGCCCCAGGTGGCCAAAGCACCTTTCCTCTCTGCCGCTGCAGGATGGGACCCTGGAGCTGATCTTCGCGGCCTATGCCACCACAGCCAGCGCCAGCACCTCGCTCATCATGCAGCTGCTGAAGCACCCGGCCGTGCTGGAGAAGCTGCGGGAGGAGCTGCGGGCCCAGGGCATCCTGCACAGTGGCGGCTGTGCCTGTGAGGGCACCCTGCGCCTGGACACCCTCAGTGGGCTGCGCTACCTGGACTGTGTCATCAAGGAGGTCATGAGGCTCTTCACACCCATCTCCGGCGGCTACCGCACTGTGCTGCAGACCTTCGAGCTCGACGTGAGGGTGGGCCCTGTGGGGCTGGTGCCAAGAGGCCCGTGGGTGCTTCCCGGGGTTCAAGCTGACCTATGGGAAAGACCCCTCCCTCGGGTACCTCAATCTGACAGGGGACAGTGCTTAATTTCCGGGAGCTTTCAGTCATGGGACAGACACAGCCCCAAATGCAGAGTGGGATGAAGCCACCTGGGTGTCACATCTGGTGCTGTCTGTGACATGTAGAAGAGTGGGCTGGCATGCTGAGCAGAGGCAGGGCCTGGCCAGGCCTGGGGTGACCTGGGGGTTGTCTCTCGGAGGAGGCATGTCTTGAACATCTGGGGCTGTTCTGGGCCCTCTCCTGGCCTCCTCTGTCTCTCACCACCCCATTCCCCTGCCCCCGTCTTGTTCCAGGGATTCCAGATTCCCAAAGGCTGGAGCGTTATGTACAGCATCCGGGATACCCACGACACGGCGCCTGTGTTCAAAGACGTGAACGTGTTTGACCCTGACCGCTTCAGTCAGGCGCGAAGTGAGGACAAGGACGGCCGCTTCCATTACCTCCCATTCGGCGGTGGGGTCCGGACCTGCCTGGGCAAGCACCTAGCCAAGCTCTTCCTGAAGGTGCTGGCAGTGGAGCTGGCCAGCACCAGTCGCTTTGAGCTGGCCACCCGGACCTTCCCCCGCATCACCTTGGTCCCTGTCCTGCACCCGGTGGACGGCCTCAACGTCAAGTTCTTTGGCCTGGACTCCAACCAGAACAAGATTCTGCCTGAGACGGAGGCAATGCTGAGTGCTACCGTCTAGCTGAGCTCAGGCCCATGCCCATCTCAGCCGGGCCCTGCAGAGACGGTGGGGGTGACAGAGGTAGAAACCTGTGTGTGGGAGGGGGCTGAAACTGGAGAGGGCCAGCGGCCTGCCCCCATTCTTGTCCAACACCTCTCCCTGGCAAACCCTCCCCAAAACCAAAAGGGTCCTGTACTTTCAGGGGACAGGGCTCCCTTCCTGGCTCCTGCTCTCTCCAGAGTCCCCCACTTCCCACCAGCGTAGCTCCTGGGACAGGGCCTGGCTGGGGCTCTGCATGGGGCTTTGCATGCCCTTTACAGTGTTATGTGTCAGTTGGCTGTGCTGCAGTGTGTACCTGTGACCTTCTGAACTGGTCCCCTCCTTTGTCTTTTAGTTGGCGGTCAGGTGGTTGTGTTGGAGGAGGGAGGAAAAAAGACCCTTCCCTCTTGGCACTCTCTTCAGCACCCCACCCCTCCTGCCACTGCTCAGACAGTGCTCCTTGTGCTGGTGCGGTGGCTGCCGAAGAACAGCATCCTGGGTAATCCAACACAAGTCAGCCTCGACTGGGCAGAGGCTGCCACCAGCCCAGAGAGCACCTCCCACCCAGCTCTGCCAGTTTGGACATTTGAAATTACCTATTGCTGCTACTTGTTCTCTCCTCTGACCTTGGGGTACAGGAGCCCCAGGCCGGATCCCCAGCATCCTCCCTGGTGGCCCTGGGCAGGTGCACTGACATCCCTACCCTTCCCCCAGGTGGGACCCCACTGAGCCAGACCTCTCCCTGCTATGCCTAAATGAGACCCTGGGCTTACCCGCCGCTGCCTACACCTCCGCCCCTCATGGGTCTGTGTTTATTCAGTGACCTTGCGCATACTGATTTCTGGGCAAACATCTCCCTCATCCCCTAGCCTCCATCCCAGCTGTCTTCCCTAGGACTTCTGTGAGTGAAGAGGGAGGGGTCTCTGATCAAACCAAGCCCCCTGTCCAGGGGTTGAACAGTCCTCCTGGGCTCTAAATCATTTGATTTAAACTTAGAGCCTCACTCCCAGCTGAAATCCAGCGTCTCTACCTGTTGTCACCTGGTGAAGATCGGGAAATAGTCCGTTGTCTCCTCCTGTCCTGTCAAAAGTCCTGATCATGTAGCTTTGGAGGTTACCATGATCTCCTGCTTGGCTCACCCCAGTGCCCCCCAACTCCACTAGTGAGCATGGGAAGGATATGGGTTCTTCTGACGGAGCTCTAGAACTCTTCCTCCCTTCCTGAACCCTTACCCTTTGCCCTTGGAAAGGTGTCCCTGAAGTCTCCTCCACCTCTATGCCAAGCCACTGTCTGCTTAAGCCCAGCTCAGGGTTGTGGGGAGATGAGATGAGTCCTTCCCCAGAGCTGACTCAGGCCCTGTGTGGTCTGGAGACACTGGTGGGGAGGCTGCGGGAGAGCTGAGGGTACGTGCGATTTGTCAGAAGAGATTTGGTTCCGAATGGGCCAGCCGGGATGACTGGGTGAAAGAGGAGTAGGCACTGGTGTTTTGAGCGCTGGTGTTTGGGATGCCTCCTGGGAATGGTATTTGAGGGCCTTTGTTTAGTCTTTAAACAAATCTGTCTGTGTTCAGATTTTTCTTTGCATCCTGTTTTCAGATTTTTTTTTTTGGTGTGATAAAAGCAATGAATCCAATTTAGAGAAAATAAAACACACAGAAGAATGCAGCACATGAGGATCCCCCAGTTGCTGCTGAGAGCGGTTCCGTGACCCCCAGCTTTGGGGTTCAGTGGGCAGAACCACAACAGACCTGCAACAGATCCCACTCACTTTCCCCCAAAGGGGCCCTGATCAGGAATAAGGCCACCACCACACCCAATGCCCTGTGTCGCCGGTTCCCAAATGTTTCATTTGTTTCCTATTTTTTTCTCTACTAAAAAAAATCAGTGTGGAATGGACATTAGTGGCAAAGATGGTTGGAATTTTTTTTCTTAAATAGCAAAATCCCTCAGTCCTGCCCCCCACCAATTCTGAAAAAAATGGGCCAAAATGTATAAAGACTCCCCAGAGTTTGCAAAATAGCTACATGGTGCACCCGAACCTGTTTCCCACCCCCCACACAAAGCTCAGTGTCTGGAAGGTTCACTTTTCTTTAAGTTGATCCCACTCGCCCTGAACAGATTGTTTCAGACCAAATGTCTGGGGGTGCTGGAAGTCTGGCCCCGGTGAGGGGCAGGCGGCTGGAGGGTTAGAAGACCTCAGTGGCCTCCCTTGTGGGGGGCAGCCTGGGAGGAGGTGGAGAAGGAAAAATGGAGGGGGATCCCTGTGAGGGAGCAAGGAAGGATCATTTGCCCCGCTGGGTCTCAAAGTAGCAAGCAGAGAAGTGAGGAAAGCTCTTGACTGGCGGGGAGGGCGCCAACTGTTGCCTCCGTCTCTCCTCTGTGGCTGTGTCCAGGTGTCCGTGTCCCTGTGTTCATGCGTGCGTTTTGTAGAGGTAGCGTTAGATGGGTGATGTTTCTCACTTACCATTCCTAACTATTGTAACTTGACATTAAAAAGACAAAACCCCACGAAACTCCTCCTGCCACGGGCTTGCAGAGTGAAGCACTTTCGATGTTGGGCGCTGGCGTTGTGTTCTGGGCACCATCCTGACCCTGCCCAGATTGCTATATTATTATTTTATACACAAAACATTTTTTTCATAAATGTTATAATTTTGTGTCTGTCTTTATAAACTATTATAAGTACTATTTTTGTTATAATTCAAAATAGATATTTAGTATAAAGTTTTTGCTGTTAAATATTTGTTATTTAGTAAAATATGAATTTTTCTCTATTGTAAACATGGTTCAAAATATTAATATGTTTTTATCACAATTGTTTTAATATTGAAAAAGCACTTGTGTGTTTTGTTTTGATATGAAACTGGTGCCGAGTGAGTGTTTTCGCTGTCATGTGATTTTAATCTGTATATAATATTCCATGTTGCATATTAAAAAAATGAATGTTGTGCATTTTTGTGATTTTGGAAACACCCAATGTGGCTCTTTTATAGGCTTCCATAATAAACCGTGGGGACTCTCCCTTGCCTCCTTTGCCTCTCTGGTCTCTGCCTTCCAGCTTCGCTGAAAGGGGCCTCTGGGTCCGACCCATCAGGAAGTTCCTCCCTAGATCCTCGGTGCTGGGAGTCCAGCCCACTGCTCCTTGGGAGGAGTGGGTTCCCCTAGAAAGGAAAAGATGTCACTGGCTGGCTTGTGGGGCAGTGGGCAGGAGGCTGGCAATGGTGTGACTGGTTGTGCCAGGTGTCTCTGGGCTGGACATGGTGACCCGGAGCTCTAAGGACCTGTACTCAGGGTCCGTTTTGTTTGAGCAAAGACACTGATGTCCTTAGCTTCATGGCATACTGGGAAATAGGATTCCATTCCCCTAGTTCCCAGCTCTGTGTGTTAGTCACATTAGCACTCAGCATGGTTGGTACAGGATCAAATAGATCCCACCATCAAATACGTCCGGGAGATGGGTTAAACAAAGATAGGCCAGACTTCTCAGAACCCTGAACTTATACTGGGCAGTGCACTATCAGGCACCTGAGGTCAGCATTCTGCAAACCTATTTGTCACTGTTCACTGACTATTCCACTTTGTGAAGAGCACCTCCTTACCCTGACTGTCACAGGGCCCAAGGTGAGGACTGCTGAAGGGCACAACCTCCAGGGCTGAGGCACACAGTGCTCACCAGCGTTCCAAGGACCCTGCTGCTGGTGGTGATGGTGGGGAGTGTCTTGGCCTCTGAAGTACACATAGGAACCAGGAAGGACCACAGATGTCCAGGCAGGTCCTAGCCCCTGCCATGCCCAGGCCTGGGCTGGGAGGGCCCACCCCTGAGCTGCTCTGAGAAAAGCCTTTTTTTTTTTTGGTAGCTGCAATGTTTCTTTTCAATACCGTCAGTCAGTCAGACCCAACCTCAGCTCAGAGCACCCTGGCCCAGGCACACCCCAGGATGCAGGGCCTCACTCCACCTGGGTCAAACAGCCTGGCCACCCAGACATCCGGCAATACCACCTGGCAGGAGGTACAGCAGGCCCAGACAGCCTACTGCTCCACCCTGAGCCCTCCTCCTGCCCCGCCTTCCCCATTACCACTGAGCCCCAACCTTGGTCCCCTCCCCTTCCCAGGGCAGGGGATGAACAGGGGCCAATCCTCAGTTTTCCATGAAAGCAGAGTGTTAGGGTGACAACGACAATCCTAAGGTCACACAGAAATGGAGGAAGGGTGATATTGCACAAGGGACCAGGGTACCCTGCCCTCCCTGCCCCAGGGCCCTCCCTGAGATACCCTCCAACAGGCATTGGTGCCCATGAGAAGCAGCAGTGAGAAGCCAGACGGCCAGGGACGCTGCCAGGGAAGGTAGTATCTTCTGAGCGTAAATTCCATCTCACCCAGAATGTTCTGTGTGGCAGCAAAGGTGAAGGAAGCACGGCCCTGGGTTGCCCTTGGCCTGACCACCCTGCTGTGGGAACAGCAGGTCAGCGGCTGGCCCCGTCATCACCCGCCCGTCCGTGCCACTCCCCCTTGGGCTGGGAGGGTCAGTGACGTCTGCCTGCCTGCCTGCCATCCCTCCCCAGTCAGCTGCCAGCCTCTGGGGTCTCCTGACCTGGAAGGCGAACACAAGCGGCTGTGGACAGGCAAACACGGACACTGTTTGTCCAGGGACTGGGGCGCCAGTTTGGAGGGAACTTGGAGACCGCACAGTCTGCCACCTCCCAGCACTTTTCCAAAACAGCCTGGTCTTGGCTGGGTCTGGCTGCCCAGGGCAGCAGGGGGCTGGGAGCCAGGGACAGGACAGGAGAAGTGGGACCTCGGGGCCAGCAGGGTGAGGTGACCGTGGGAGGCCTGAGACAGGGCTCTGGCAGCTCCGGCTCAGCTCAATGGGCCTTAGAGGGGAAGGGGAGGGGAGAGAGATTTGTGTCTGTGTTGGGGGTGGAAAGAACACACTTGCCTGGCCTCAGAGTTCTAGGGTACTGCCGGGCAGCACCATTGCTGGGGGAGCTCTGGGCACTGAGCATGGTGCAGAGACGATAACAGACAGCGGGCTGGGGCTTCTGTTCAGCTTTTCCTCCCACCTCCCACCCACTTCTCTATCACCGGAAGAGGTTGGTGAGGCTCATGATTTGTCCTCCATTGGTCTTGCCTGCTCTGGCTTCCCAGGAGACCCTTATTCTAGCCCATTGAACCTTGTCCCCTCCCTGCAAAGAGGATCCTGCACTCTCTTCCCCAAGGCCTGGTCCCCTCCTACGGATTCCCTATTCCACACAGCAGGTGAGCCACACAGGATCCCAGACAGACTTCCATAAAGTGGGGTCACAGCACGGCCCCCATTCGAGGCACAGGGGGCTTCCTTGGCTTGCAGTAGCCATGTGGTCCAGGTGCAGCCTAGCTGAGGATGCAGGCTCTCTGGGAGAAAGCATGGGTAGTGTGAGAGGCAGCTTGGCTGTGGCCCCTCCTTCCCTGCTGGTCCACACCCACAGAGGCCACCTTGCCTTGCCAGGTGTGGGCCTGACTCCCTGGCCTGGCTTCTCCTCTCACAGATGCTCCCCAGGACTCAGCTCAGATTCCCCTCTGAGTGAGTGGTGCATCTCTGGGTGTGCATCGTGGGGCCTTGCTCCCAGCCCACAACTGTGAAGGCCCTGGAGCTACCTCTGTGAGGATGCCCGCCCAGTTTGAAGCACGTGCCCACCCCGGCCAGAAAGATGACCTCCTTTGATGAGTCACCCTGGGGTGAGGTTGGCAATCCGGAGATAGAGGTGGGAAGGTGGTGTGGGAGGGGACAGGTGGGGCTGAAAACTGCTCCAGAGCACAGGTGGGCAGGGAGGGAGCTAGTGAGGTGGGGGGATGGAGCACAGAGGAGCCTGGCGCCCAGTGACATCTTAAGATGGGGAAGCTCTTAACGAATCCCCTGCTGCTTCTCATAAGGTGGTTTGTGTGGTTATGATGTTGACTGCTTCTCCTTTCAAACAAAGCCTGCCATGCCCCCAAGGGTGGTATATGATGTTTATGTATGGGTGCATGGGTGAGTGTGTGTCCTTTTTGACATATTATTATTATTATTATTTCCAGGGATTGAACGCAAGGGCACTTAACCACTGAGCCGCATCCCCAGCCCTTTTTATTTCTTATTTTGAGATGGAGTCTCCCTAAGTCACTAGGGCCTCGCTATGTTGCTGAGATAACTTCTTCAAGGGCACAGCCCCAGTAACTTAACCTCCTTCCACTAGGTGCCACCTTCCAAAGGTTCCACCTCCTCCTGTGACACCACAGCCTGAGGACCAAGCCTTCAGTACATGGACCTTTGGGGGACGTTCAAGATCCAAAATACAGCAGGCAATAAAGGTGTTTTGCTCATTTTCTGATTCTTTTTTTCCTACTGCTAAACATTGGGATTTCTTTAAATATTCTAGAAACTAGTATTTTACTTTATGTTTTCTTCCCCGCTCTATAGCTTGACTTCTCATCCTGTTTACCAGGTATTCCAGAGAGCAAAGTGCAAAAAATTTTATCAGGTCCCAGTGATCGATTTTCTTTTCATTGATTGATTTTTTTGATATGAAGTCTAAAAACTTGGTCTAATCCTAGCTCCTGAAATTTGTCTCCTTTCTTTTTTTTGTACAAGTTTTGTGGTTTAATATTATACAGTGGAGTCTGTGATCCATTTTGTGTGAATTTTTAATAAGATGTAAGGCTTACGCCAAAGTTCTTCCTTGGATTTTCTTTCCAACCTATGACTATCAGATTATGTCAGCACCATTTGTTGGAAAGGGTGCCTGTCCTCCATCAAACTGCTTTCGTGCCATTGTTAAAACCCAGACGAGTGTTCTTCCATTGGTTCATTTCTAGAATCTCTCCTTTTCTCTCGATCCACCTGTCTGTGCACATTGGATATCACATTGTCTGATATCACATTGTCTGGATTATTCCTTCTATGTAGTAAACCTCAGTACCAGGGAGTGTGAGTTCTCCTACTCCATTCTTCTTTTCAAAGATTATTTTAGCTATACTGAACCTGTTCCTTTCTGTGTGAATCTTCGAATAAACTTGCAAATGAGCACAAAACCCTGGCTGGGATTTTTACAGCCGTTTTTATCAAACCTTTAAATCTTTTGAGCGGGGAGCGGATGTAACAGTGTTGACATCCATGGACATGGTACACCACTCCACTTCCCAAGATTATCATCAATTGCTTTAATCAGCATTTAGTAATTTTCAGCATGGAGATCATGCACATGTTTTAAACATACATCTAAGTATTTCATCTCTCTTGCAGTGATTATAAACATCCCCCCTGTTTTAAATTAATAGACCCCATTTTAAAGAGACATTTCAGGTTTACTGAAAAATTGACCCAAAAAAGTACAGGGAGTTTTCATGAGCTACCTTCCCCACACTGTCCCTGTTATTAACACATTGCATCAGATAAGGCTTTATATATATATATATATATATATATATATATATATATATATATATATATAATTTTTTTAAGAGAGAAGCAATTCTTATTTAGTTTTTCATGTGACTTTCATTCCTCAGAAAATTCGTTGTGTCCGTGGTGCTGGGGTTTGAACTCACGTCCTTGGGCATGCCAGGCGAGCATCTTAACCACTGAGCCACCGCTCCAGCCCCAAGGCTTTGTATTTTTAATTTCAGTTCCTATATGTTCATTATTAGTATAGAGAAACGCAGTTGACTTTTGGGTGTTGATCTTGCAAACTTGGTGGCGTGTCTTTACTATTTTTTTTTTTTTATATGGGATTCCTTGGTATTTTCTATACAATCACTGCAAATGTGGAAAGATTTATTTCTTTTTTCCCCCAAAGCTGTGCTCTTTTCCTTTCATTTTCTTACAGTGGCTGAAACTTACATACCACATTAAATAAGAGTGGAAGTGTCTACATCTCATCTGGTTCCCAATCTTAGTGAAAAGCATTCAGGATTTCCATATTTAAGTATGTGGGTCCCTATATTTTATATTTTATAGATGCTCTTTATCAAAACTCTATTCCTAACTTGCTGAGTTTTTTTTAAATAACAAGTGGGTGGTGGATTTTGTAAGATGATTTTTCCATGTCAAGTAATATTATCAAACGATTTTTCTTCTTTAGCTTGTTGAAATGGTGATTTACCTTGACTTCTTTTTAAATATTGAACTAGAGTTACATACTTGGAATAAATCCTACTTGGTCATGATGCACAATTTTCTTTTTGCATGGTATTAGTTTTGGTATACACATACCTGGAAATTGTGATAAAATACATGTACATAACATAAAATTCCCCATGATAGTCTTTCTTAGTTGTGCAGTTCAGTGTGTTTAAACTTATTCACATTGCTGTGTAATCACCCATACCTAACTCCAGAAGAGTCTCGTCTTCCAAAATGGAAACCTCTGTACCCACAAACCCTGACAATCTCCCCCTCCCAATCTCCCCCTCCGACCAGCCCCTTGCAACTACGATTCTAGTTTCTGTTTATTGAATTCAACTACCCTAGGTCCCTCATATGAGTGGAATCAACACTACCTGCTCTTTTGTGGCTTGCTTATTTCCCTCAGTGTATTATCTCTCTTGGTGTAATGTAGTCACGGTTCATTCAAGTTGGTGCATGTGTGGGAATTTCTTTCCCTTTTTAAAATATAATAATATTCCATTCTATATATACACCATTTTTTGTCTATCCACTCATCTGGTAATGGACATTTTAGTTGTTTCTATCTTTGATTATTGTGAATAACATTGCTATGGGTATGGCTGTGTAAATATATTCTTAAGCCTCTGTTTTCAATCCCTGGGGTCTCTACTCAGAAGTGGAATTGCTAGATCACATGACGATTGCATATTTGATTTTTGTTGCTGTTGCCTGGAATTGAACCCAGGGGTGTTTAACTACTGAGCCACAACTCTAGCCCCCCCCCCTTTTTTTTAAAGAGAGAAGGACAGTGAGAGAGAGAGAGAAAAAAAATCAATTTTTATTGAGTTTTTCACATGGCTTTCGTTGCTCTGACACTTAGTTGTGTATGTGGGTGCTGAGGTTTGAACCTGTGTACCTGTGCATGCCAGGCAAGCACCATAACTGCTGAGCCACTGCTGGAGCCCCAACTCTAGCCCTTTTAAATTTTTTTTTTAAGAAAGAGGGACAGTGTGAGAGAGAGAGAGAGAGAGAATTAATTTTATTTAGTTTTTCATGTGACTTTCGTTGCTCCAACACTTGGTTGTGTCTGTGGTGCTAAGGTTTGAACTCAAGTACTTACGCACGCCAGGCAAGTGCTGTAACCACTGAGCCACTGCTCCAGCCCCACCCTTTTAATTTTTTATTTTGAGACAGGATCTCATTAAGTTGCTGAGACTGGCTTTGAACTTGTGGTTCACCTGCCTCCTGAGTTGCTGGGGTTATGGGTGTGTGCCACTGCGCCTGGCTCCTGATTTATCTTTGAATGCAATTTGCTGTAGGTCTGTCATATTTCAAATACACAAAGCTTAAAGAAATAGAAAAGGACGTGGGATTTGTCCTGGGCAAGAGCCGCGAGGGAGATGAAGAGTGTGGCACAGGGCTGTGTCCTCTGAGGGCGGGCATGCTGCCCGGAGGCTCCCGTGCATGATGCTGGGGGTGGCAGGCAGCCTGCAGGAGACCTCAGCTCTTGGAGAGAGGTGAGGGGAAGCTACACACCCCACATGCTTCTCTGAACTCTGCCGAGGGAGAGGCTGCTAGTGCCAGGCCCTGGTGATCCACGAGACCAAAGCCACACTGGAGCTCCTCTCCCCCTGCACAGACCCAGAAGCACCACTCCTGGATGGTCCAAGAGTGAAGCAGAAATAGGGCCTTGCTGCAGCCTGGAGTGACCGTGAACCCTGGATCCTGAACCTGGAGCTCGACTCCAGACAGCATTTACACAACGAGGGTTTTTAACCTGGTTTCAGGAAGCTTCTGGAGGTCATCACACAGCCATTATTCTCTCTCTCTCTCTCTCTTCCCCCCCCCTCTTAAAAAGAGAGAGAGAGAGGAGAGAGAGAGAGAGAGAGAGAGGAAAGCAATCTTTATTTAGTTTTTCATGTGACTTCATTCCTTAGATACTTTGTTGCGAACGTGGTGCTGGGGTTTGAACTTGTGTCCTTGCGCTTGCTAGGCAAGAGCCATAACCGCTGAGCCACCGCTCCAGCCCACCCATTATTCTCTTAAGAAATTTTGTATGTGTGCCTTTTTGGAGGTGAGAGTTCATTCCTTCCATAGCTTTACAACAGGTCCAGAGATCTACATTGATTAAGCAGCAGTGCCCCAAATTTAGATCTGTAGTAACAAAATAATAAGAGACCTCTTTTTTTTTTTTTGAAGAGAGAGGGACAGTGAGAGAATCAATTTTATTTAGTTTTTCATGTGGCTTTTGTTGCTTGGACACTTCATTGTGTACGTGATACTGGAGTTTGAACCTGCATACTTGTGCATACCAGGCAAGTGCTGGAACCACTGAGCCACTCCTCCAGCCCCCATAAGAGACCGTTTTAGTTGTCATTCTCCTGTGTCTCAGGCCAAAGTGTCCCTTTCTATAGATGAGAAGACAAGCTCTGCTGAGAAGCTTGCCTAGCACCTACAGCTAGAAAGTCAAATTCCTCCACCAGAGGATGTCTCCTGGGGTGGAGCTGTGGGGAGGCCAGCGTGTGGCCCCTCCTGGCTCAGTGCAGGTGGCAGAGGGTGAAGATGGGCCTGATGGGCTGGTGCATTGGCTCCAGGTTGTGGCAGAAGCTATCGGGCATGGCTTCCCTGTACCCTTCCTGAAGGGCAGGTAGAGAAGGGGCTGAACAGAGGGACAAATCAGGACCCTCCTAGGGCTCTGAGATGGCTGGAGGAAAATTAGAGTCACATCGTTCCTTCTTTGTCTTCCATCTGGACCCGGGGCTCAGCGGCATCCTGGGGACTCCGTAGCAGCCTGGGAGCTGTGCCTGGAAGGCTGGGAGGGTGACGTGAGCGTGGAGAAGAGTCAGGGCATGTGTGGGCTCAAAGGGAGGAATGAGCATAAGGTGTGTCCTAAGGGGCCAAACTGCAGCACTAATACAGGGTGGGGGCGGCTGATGAGGCATACGTGCTTAAGAAAACGACCTGGGGGTCAGGGCTGGCCTCAAGCTGGCAGGGAGCAGCAGTTATGGAGAACTAGTTGTGGGGTGGGGCCCACAACAGGGTGTGGGAGGGTTGAGGGCCAGGAAGTGATCTTTCCTCAGCCCTCAGCATCAACCCCACCCTCACCAAGGGCCTGTCCTCTGAAGGGCAGGAGCCACTGGCAGCTCCTTGGCTGTGACAGGGAAGTGCCTTTCTCTGGCTCTCAGACGCCAGTCTGCTAGCTCCTTACTTTAGAAGTTTCTTAGTTATTTCTGTTCAAATAAAATGTCAACTCAGAGCTAATGAAGGGAGTGAGTGGGGTGTTAGGAAAACGCCTGAGTGTGGCACAAAGATTAGTGTCATTTTCCAATCTTCTCAAGGAACCAAGGACAGGGTCTGGACAGTGCTGTGAGGACTGCGGAGGGCTGGGGAGGGCTGGGGTGTGATTCTGAGTGGCAGTGAGGGTGACTCGCTCTTTCAGTCACCACATGCGTGCCCAGCACATGCATGGCTCGTGTTTGGTTGGGGACCAGAGGGACCCACAGCAGAGGGAGTCGCCAGCTGTTTGGGCCTCGGTGCAGGTGCAGGGGCCTGACCTGCCTAGGGCAGAGGTCTCACGCCCCTTGCTGTGGAGGAGCCACCAAGAAGAGAAATGCCCACGTGCACCCCAGCCCTCAGCCCTTCTGCAAGCTGTGACAGGGAGGGGCAGGAGCAGGGAAACAAGTCAGCCACTCTGTGAGTCAAGCCTCTGGCAGGCGGCCCCTAGCCCTGGGGCATCCATGACTCAGCCTGCTGACTGACAGACAGGGGACCCACAGACAGTGAAAGTTCTGGGAAAGGGTGGCACCAAGGGCAGATGAAGCTCCTGCTTCCCCAGGCAGCCTATATGAGGCTCCCTCCAGACAGGACCTGGGGCATCCTCTGCATCCAGCAGGCCTCTATTGACTCCCTGAACCTCCCAACACCCCAGGTGGAGGGCGGGCAGGGCAACTGTCCTTGCCAGTCAGGACTTTCTTGGTCACACGGCTAGACAGGGTCAAAGCTGCAAGTGCCCATAGGAGCCATAGGCTCCTGGGGTGGGGTGGGGGCTGGTGTGGGCCTTGTCGTCCTCCTCCTTGCCACAAGGGGCGCTCTTCACCCACTCCAGGAAGACACCCCTGGCCAATCACACAGCCCAGCGCTTTCCCACAGCCAATCGGAGTCTTCCCTGGGATTGCTGCTGCGGGTCAGGAGCCAGAGCTCTCCTTCCGCAGGGCTTGCAGGGATGGGGCGCAGTCTGGGACTCTCAGGGAGATGGAAGACCTCGAGGACCTAGGTGGGGGACGCAGCCCAATCAGTGTCTCGATAAGAAAGGATATTTCAGTCGAATTCAGGGCAGATGATCTCCCGCAGGGAAATATCTTTTCCTTTTGTGTGGAGCAAACAAAACCCGAGCCAGGCTGCACATTTGCAGGGCCTCCCAGGGCGTTTGATTACAGGGAACTTCCGGAGACAGCAGCAGGACTGTGTGGGTCCTTGCTATCTGTCTCAGTGGGGGCAATGCACAGGGACTCAGCAGGGCCAGCGTCTGAGTCTGGCAGAAGACCCTGTGCTGTGGAGCTCTCAGGCTCCCGGATCAGGAAAATGCTCAGCCATGCCCGTGGCTGGGGCCAGGCAATGCCACTGTCAACCAAGAAGGCCCTCTCCATGGCTCCACATTCTGCCAGGACCGGGTCTCCTGGGCACCAGCTAATTATAGGGGAGCCCTGCAGGAGACCAGCTCCCTCTTCTGGGAGGCCAGGGGGCAGGGATTCAGTTCTGGACAAGTTCACCCTTCTCTCAGCCTCCCTCGCTGAGTTCAGCCACAACCCACCCAGCCTGGCTAACCACCCTGCAAACACCCTGCCAGTTGCTAGGACGGAGTGGGGTGGTTGGGGGATGGGATAGAACCCCCACCCCCCTGTTTTCCCTGCCCTGAGCTCCATCAGCAGCTGGCGGGGGTCAAACCCAGCACAGCGGCTGCAGAGGCCTGCTGGGAGAACATTCCTGAGCTTTGTCCACAGCCGCTCCATCTACAATCTTTGGGGCTTGTCTGCTAGTGACCTTGACACTCACATCCCAGAGTCGCACCTGGCAGGGACACAGGAAACTCCTGCACTGCAGAGCTCCACCCATGTCCCCATTCCTTGCCGAAATTATTCTAAACTGCCTGCTCAGTGACATTGCACATGGGAACTCTGAAGTCCCACCTCTCCCTCAAGCCACCTGTGGCTCCAGCTGGGCCTTCCAGGCCTGAGACAGAAACTGGCCAGGAGAAACTTTTGTGAGCCTGCAGGCCCACACAGCCCAGGGGACCAACCTGCCCCCACCTCAATCCATGTGTGCTTCTAGCTCCAGCCTCCATGGGCGACCTTCCTCAGTGTCTGCTGGTGAATCGTGTGGGGAGTTTGTCCCCCACCTGCTTTCTGATTAGGTGCTGTGTGTGGACCTTCCTTCTCTGGACACACAGCCTCTTTATCCCCTGCAGTGTACTCACTTTGAGTGTGCAACAACTGGGGATGGTGAAGTTAAAATGGATGTGAATTTCATGGGATCCAAACTCTCTCCTTAACAGATCAAGTAGCCAGGTGCGGTGGTGCACACCTGTAATCCCAGCAACATGGGAGGCTGAGGCAGGAGGATTGCAAGTTCAAAGCCAGCCTCAGCAAATTAACAGACGAAGTGACTAAATGGTGGGGAAGGGCAAGAGACTTCTCTATAACCAGTCAGCTTGCTAGGACTAGTTGCAGAACCTGGATCTTGTGGCCCTTGGCTCAGCATCTGCTCCTCATCCTTGCTGTCCTCAGTCCCGAGTCAGTGAGTCAGTCCCCTGCTCTGACTAGCCACTTGAAGAATGCAGATAAAATTCTCTGACCTTCTCACATATGCCAGAATGGGCCCTGTACATTGGCAGAAATGCTCTATAAACAGAAATGTATCATTCAGATTCTTCCATCTGCAAGCAAAGAATCCCTACTAACGCTACCCTATGCACAAGAAGCCAGTTTTAGCCTCATGTGATCCAGGAGGAGCTGACCTCCGGCTGGAGAGATGCCCATCAGGTGCCAGTGTGGCCAGGCACAGAAGCATCTTGAGACTGGTGTCCCTGGGAGGAGCAGTTAATGTGAGATACCTGGGGAAGGAGTGGGGTCCTCCAGCACCAGGAGGGGCTGCAGCCTTGACACTCAAGGGGAGCAGAAGTTGAGGTCTGGTGTAAAGGCACCCTTACCCTAAAGACCCCAGTCAGGATGCTGGGCAGTCTTTCTTTTTGGTTTGTTACACTGAAAAATGTCTTACTTATTGAAGGATAAGAAATATAGGTAATGTATATAAAAACGTGTACAGATTAAAGAATAACATAAATCAAATACCTTGGAGCCGTGACTCAGGATAAGAAATTATTTCTGCCAGACCTTGCACCTGTCCAGTGAAACTTGCCTCAGTTACACTCTCCTCCTTCTCCATCTTCTTGTATTTTGAATTTATCATTCTATTTCCACCATGGGAATATAGCCCCCTAAGCATAACAATATCTCATATTGCCTGCTGTTTTATAAACAAAATCATTCTGCTTTCACCATGTTGATGTGTGCTGTTGTGGTTCATTTTCATTACTGTATAATATTCCATTACAGGTAATGATTCTTCAGTTTATCCACCCTGCAACTGAAGAACATTTAATTGTTTTTATTTTTCTACCATAAACAGTGTGTCCATGAACATTCTTATCTCTGTGAGTGTTTTACTGTACAAGAAGATACCGAACCTTTTCTCTGAATTTGCTCCTCCTGTGTGGTAATCACTTTTGATACTACCCACATTTCCAGTTAAGAAACTCTGTGGTCTGGAAAGTTCTTTTGATGAGAAGGACTGTTTTCAGTGAAGGAAAAGGGGTGTTTGGCTGTTAAGTGCTCCCCATCATGAAAGATTCAATGTAGGTGCCAGGGAAGACTTATGCAAGTGAGAAGAAGATCCGCACCATGGCCCTGTGGCTGGCAGAGAAAGTCAGAGGTGTGGCCATAGAGCCCGCTGGCTCTGCTGATCTTAATCTCGGCTCCTGCTGGCATTCAAATATTGCCATACAGAGAGTCCTTCCTGACAGTGAAGAGATGCTAAGATTTCCAAGTCTGGAAGCCTCTGCTCACCATGGGCACTCAGACCTTTGGACAGGAGTAGCAAAGCCACACCACAGCTCAGCTGCCCCTTCCCCTAGGAATGAATGAATTAAAAAACCCACACCATCTCCAACAGAACCTCAGAAAAGCCCCAATATTGGGTAAACAGGCAAAAAAAATCACATTTGGTATGGCCAATTAGTTGGAAAGAAGGAGACTGTACCAGCTATCTTTTGCTGCCTAACAAATTACCCCGAAACTTAGTGGCCTAAAATCTTAACACTCTGATCTCCCGTAAGCAGGGATGATCATAATGACACTGGTGATGCCATTGATGGTAACAATTATGATGATATTGGTTATGAATGGCGATGATCAGTGGTGAGTCAAGAATTTGGGAAAAGCTTTGTGGGGTGATTCTAGCCCAGGGACTCTCAAGAAGTTGCTGGGGCTGCTGTCACCTGCAGGCTTGATGGGTTGGGACGATCCACTTCACTCACGCTGCTGGAGAGGTGGTGCTGGCCCTTGGCAGAGAGTTTTATTTCCTCTGTGGGTGAGCCCTGTCCTCAGGACGTGATGGTGGCTTCCCCTGAAGTGAGCTTCCCCTGTGAAGAGCACAAGGAGAAACCCACAATGCCTTTTAAGATCCTAGTCTTGAAAGTCACCCATTGTCACTTGTGCATTATGGTGAGACTCCTTGGGTCTCTCTGGTCAGCACAGTTCAGAGGAGAATGATACAGAAAGGTAGGAATAGCAGGAGGTAGGGCCCTTGGGGACATCTTGGAGAATGGCTAGAGTAGGGACTAATCCAATGAATGGGGAAGATGTTCCCCTGGGGGAAAGAGTTACTACGCAAAACAAGAGAAAACCAAACAGAAGGAAATGAAAAAATATTATACCTCTTTATAGCTTCTGTAAGACTCACTGCGCTTATGAAAGGAACAATCTCAATTAGAAAAATCCCTTTTATTGTGAAAAATCACTCTTAGGATATTTAAAAAGTATAAGCCATTAATAGCCGGAAAGCAAATTAAATCGTAAAACTAGCTTGAAAAATTTCAGGGAAACCCTAAAAGCATAGAGAATCCAGTGATACAACATTCGTATAACGGGGAGGTGGAGAGAACAAAGGAAAAGGAGGAAAAAATGCTTTCATGCATTTATTTGCTTACTTATTCATTCAATACGTACTTATTGAGGTTATTATGACCCAAACACAAATGGAGATTTGCATAGTCAACCACAGCTCCTACTTGAAATTCTATTTAATAATTTTTATGATCTGTTCTTCCCATAATCAAAAGAGTAAAATAAGAAAATGTCTGTGATGTGAGCAAAATCATCCGAATTGAGGGGCAAAATTGATATAAACCAAGTCATGATAAATTGATATAAAGCAACTCATGATACAGCTCTAAAGCTCACGTTTCAAGGATAAAGGAAAGACATTTTCAACGTCTAGGCAGGGAGGAAGAGAAAATTGAGTTGTCATGGACTTCATTTATGCACCCTCACATTTCCCAAGACAATGAAGCAATGTCTGCTAAATTTTGAGGGTGAACACAAAATTCTGAATAATTCTTTACACAGCTATGATGTCATGTGCATGTAGGTCAAGGGACAGACGTTCTCAGACATGGAAGGACTTATATAATCTGCCTGAAAAACAATGCCCCCAGAGGTCCACCAATCAACCAAAAAATGAGTCAAATCAAGAACCCAAGAATGGCAGATCTGGTATAAAACAAACAAGCCTGAGTAATGAAGCCCTAAAGAATGGCTGATGTCTAAATCACTGTTTAGAGCATAGTTAGGAAATCAGAAGCAAACATTGAAAACAATTCTTTTTTTTTTTTAAAGAGAGAGGGACAGTGTGAGAAAGAATCAATTTTATTTAGTTTTTCATGTGACTTTCGTTGCTCCAACACTTCATTGTGTATGTGGTGCTGGGGTTTGAACTCGGGTCCTTGCACTTGCCAAGCAAGCGCTGTAACCGCTTAGCCACTGCTCCAGCCCCCCAAAATAATCCTTGAAGGAAAAGAAATGTAAATGTCAAATGTACAGCTATTCTGATGAATATCTGAGGTGTGCTAAATTTCACTTTCTCTTGAAATTGGTAGAATTTTTTTTTGCTTTAAATATTTTGTTTTATTCCACATGTACATAAATTTCAGATTATTACAGAAAATGTAATCAAGAATTAAATTAAAAAGGGTTTGCACAGCAAAGGAAATAATTAAGAATGTGAAGAGAGAACCTACAGAAGGAGAGAAAATCTTTGCTAGCTAGCTCGTTTTGGCAGAGGATTGATATTCAGAATAATAATTAAAAATCTTAACACCAAAAAAAAATCCATTTAATCAGTGGGCAATGAGCTCAACAGACACATCTTCAAAGAAGCAGTATAATTGACTAACAAATATATGAAAACAATGTTCAACACTCGTAGCCAGTAGGGAAATGCAGATCAAAACCATACTGAGATTTCATGTCATTCCGTTTAAAATGGCAATCATCAAGAATACAAATAAAAATAAATGCTGGCTATGATGTGGGGAAAAAGAAACACGTAGCCACTGTTGGTGGGATTGTAAATCAGTACACTGTAGAAATCAGTATGGTGTGACTCAGTATATGACCAACAGAGCAGAACATGACAGAATGGCCAGACAGGGGGCCAAGAGACATGTACGCTACATAAATTGGGTTTTCACAATCCTTACATTATCTGTCTGTCACCGAAGAGAGCTGCTTACGATTTTGAAGGGGTAGGGGAGGGTGGGAGCTGGTAGAGTAGGGCATTGCTATAATGGATATTATTCAGTCTTATTTCCTAAGATTTTGTTGTAACTTAAGGTATCTTGCTACAGTAGACAAAATTGGTAAAACTGTTACTAGTTCTGCAATATTACATATAGATATTTAGGTTCAATTGCTTATAATTTCAAAGTAGCTTGATTTTGTGCAGACTAAACATATGGCTATTTCTGTAAAGTCTTTCTAAAACTTCTAAAACTATATACTTTTTATTTATTTATTTATTTTTAAAGAGAGAAGGACAGTGAGAGAGAAAGAGACAGAGAGAATCAATTTTTATTGAGTTTTTCACATGGCTTTCCTTGCTCTGACACTTAGTTGTGTATGTGGGTGCTGGGGTTTGAACCCGTGTACTTGCGCATGCCAGGCAAGTGCCGTAACCGCCAAGCCACCGCTCCAGTCCCCATACTTTTTATTTTTTTAAAAATTTGAATTTGTTTTCCCTTCTTGAAAGGGAACATTGATGTTTAACAGTTTTTAGAGACTGTCATTTCATAATGTAAGACACCATGTAGAAAATCAGTAGTTAATAAAAATGCTGAATCAGGACTTGTGAAAACCTGTAGTGAAATATCTTAAGCTGTTAAAACGTGGAATAGGAGTCCCTCAGGGGATTGGTTATATGTTGTAGACTTCTTACATCTACGTTTGTTATTGTGTTAATAAACAATATTAAAAAAAAAAAAAGACGGCACAGAGCCACCATGGGACCCAGCTTTACCGCTCCTTGCTATTAACTGTAAAGCATTGAAGTCAGCATAACATAGCAATACATGCATAACCCTGTGTAGAGCAGCACAATTCACAATAGCCAAGTTATGGAACCAGACTAGGTGCCCATCAACGGATGAACGGATAAAGAAGATGTAGTGCACATAAGCAACGGAGCTTTACGCAGTGCTGAAGAAGAATGGCTTTACGGCACGAGCCGGTCAATGGATGCACCTGCTTCCAGTTCCAGCAGCGTCATGTGGAGTGCAATAAGCCAGACGCAGCAGAGCAAGAGCAGAAGATTTTCTCTTACACATAGAGTCTAGAAAACAGGAAAAAGAAAATGGATTGTCATGAAAAAGAAAGGGAGACCAGTAGAGTAGAGGATGGACATAGGGAAGGGCGGAGGGAAGAGAGAGGAGAGGTAATGGGCAATGAAACTGACCGAATTATGTGATTTGCATACATCGATATGCCACAGTGAATCCCACTATTATGCGTAATAATAATTGATCTAAGAAAAAAAGCAAAAAGGAAATAACAAGGGGCCAAGAAAAACTGCTCACTTCAATAAATTCAGGAAAAGAAACAGTAAGGAAACGAAGATAAAGCACAAAATGCTAAAGAAAGAGCACGAAGCATGCAAGTTCACAATAAATGTGAACACGTAAAATTCTACTGCGAATTAGCCAGGTGAGGTGGGGTGGCCCGCGAATCCCAGCTCCTTGGGAGGCTGAGGCAGGAGGGCCACAAGTTTGACGCCAGTCTGGATAATTCCATGAGACCCAATCTCAAAATAAAAAATGAAATAGCTGGGGTTGTAGCTCAGGGGTGGAGTGATGCCCAGCATGCATAAGTTCCTGGGTTAAATCTCCACTTAAAAAGTGATATTGGGTTGTAGGGCGAAATATAGAAGAATCAAGATTCTGGGGTGCAGGCAATGCGGGGTAACTGGTTTAGGATCAAATGTATATCATATTGTTACTTTGTACACATTTATGATTGTACAACAACTCAACTCTTTAATTAAAAAAGTGATATTGGCCAAATTATATTGTTATATTGTGTGTATGTACAAATATGTAACAACAAATCCCATCAATATGTACAACTATAATATGCCAATAAAAATGCTGAAAAAGAAGAGCTCCCTTCAAAACATAAAAATGGTGAGGCCTTTTGGAGGTGATTGGGGTCAGGAAGGCAGAGGGTCATGCTTTACAAGGGCAGGGGGTCTGTGTGCCTTTCCCCCTTCCTCCCACCCGGTGGACTCAGCACCAAGGCTGCTCTGTGGAGCTGAGCTCAGACTCCAGAACCAGCCGCGATCCATCCCCACTATGTGCAGATTTCCCAGTTCTAAGGTGTTTTGTTCTAGCAGCTGGTGTGGACTGAGATGGAAGAGAAAAGAAGGGAGCTCGCTGAAGGTATCCCGGAGTCCTTATCCAACCTGTGACGCTGGAGGCCTGGCTCAGCAGGGACAGTGAGGCTTCACCATAGACAGCTAGGCTCCTCCGCACAACCGAGGCAGGGGTTGCTCCGTGTGTCTGTCTGCGTGTCTGTCTCTTTCAAGAGATCGAAGGGGTTTGAGATGAGAGACCAAAAGAGAGAAAGCAGGGGGAGGAGACTCCGAGGGCAGAGAAAAGGGCAGAAGCCTGGTCCCAAAGAACAGGGAACTCACATCCTGCGGTGGTGAGTGTCCCGGGTCTGGAGGGGTTGGATGTGCTGTTGAGCTGAGGAACAAGGGTGCATCGTGCACTGCCACACGCACAATGCACACCTCCCTCACACACACACACACACACACTCATGCACACCTTCATACTCACACACACCCTCACACTCACCCACCCACAAACTCTCACCCTCACAACCCTTGCACACATATATCCTCACACTCACCCACCCACACATTCTCACAACCTTTGGACACATCAACCCTCACTCACACACACCCTCACAACCCTTGTACATCCTTGCACAATACACCCTCACCCACTCACCCCCACACATGCTCACCTTCACAACCCTTGCACACATATATCCTAATACACACTCACATTCATACACACTCACACCCTCACACACCCTTGCACACATACACCCTCACCCTCATACCCACTCCCCCACGCTCACCCTCACAATCCTCGCACACATACACCCTAATACAGTACACTCACACACACAGACACCCCTCACACACACACTCACACACGCTTTGGTTTCTACCCCTGCATTGTGCCCTCAAAGCCACGGAGCCAGCAGTCACCAGGCTTTCCTGCAGGTTGACCCTCACTCGCACAGCCCAATTCCAGTGCCAGCCCTCCAGAAAGGCTTCAGGGGCTGGCCAGTTCTGAGCCCAGGGGAGGGAGCAAGGGGCTATGGCAGCCCGGCTGGCTCCGATGACATCCTTAGCCCCCTTTACCTTCTCCCATTCAGATACAAAACCGGGCCCTTGAGCAGGTACAGGCACTCCAAGCAGTCCCAGGAAGCCCATCCAGCGGAGCCTCCAGGCCCCTTCAGGTCCCAGCTCGAGACAGGGTGGGACAGCATGGGATGGCCTCACTATTTCACAGTGCACCTTTGCCGTCCCCAGGGCCCCATCTGTTGACCTCATTCCCTCTTTCAATTTTCCTGTGTGCTTGAGAGAGCAGCTGTGACTGCCTTAGGCGTGGTGTCTTCCCTTCTTCCAGCTGCTTCAGGGGACATCCGAGAGAAGCCACAAGCGGAGGAGACACTGGTTTCAGTCCTACTTGAAAGCGTTTCCAAAAACTGTGCTTATACCAGGTCACAGAGGTTGTCAGTGGCCGCTGTAGTGTACAAATTGTGCAGGTCACCTTCTTTGACCAGAACTCAAGAAAACTGGAAATTAAAACTGAAGGATAAGCAAAGAACCGCTTGGGAAATGAGAAGTCAATGTTCTGAGTAACTCTTGGGCCAGGAGGAGCGCAGGCGTCAATAACGTGCTGTATAGAACGTAATGATAATGGTGGCAACAGAAAAATAAATGAGCCAAACATTAATTTCAGATGCCAGAAAAAAGAACAGCAAATAACCACCACAAACAGCACAGCCCAAGGAAACACGGAGAAGCTCGTAATGAAATCCCCCAGAAATTAATGGATTAGAAAATAGGAAACATAAATTGATAAATAAATCCAGGGCCCGGCTCTTTAAAAAGACCAATGAATTACAGAAACCATTGGCAAGCCTA
The DNA here is from genome assembly GCA_004027875.1 of Aplodontia rufa. Lineage (NCBI taxonomy): Eukaryota > Metazoa > Chordata > Mammalia > Rodentia > Aplodontiidae > Aplodontia > Aplodontia rufa. The sequence continues at coordinate 69,556 of PVKS010000680.1, read as the reverse complement.
ATCAAGAGAAAGAGAAAATATGAGAGCAGAGAAATGAGAAATGATACACAGTAAATGAAAAATATAAAGAAATAGGTTTCATAACTCTATGATAATAAACTTGAAAATCTCAATGAAGTGGATAGTTTTCTAGGAAAATATAAATTACTAAATTTGACTGAAGAAGGGGTAGAAAATATGACTAGACTAATAATCCTAGATAAAGCTGAAAAAGTTGTAAAAAATAAGTATTCAACCTCAGCTGTTTCGGAGGTGAGGTTTTGTCTTTTTTTTTAACCTCTAAGGATCAAATCATCCTTGTGTTGTTTAGATAGGGTCAGTGCGTGGGTAAAGGCAGCAGCGTCCCTTCTAGCTGGCATTGCCTGGACACTCAAGCCAACCTGCCAGATGGGCAAAACAAACTACAGCACAACTTTGCAAATACAGATTCAAACTATTAGAAAATTGAACACACTCGTATGCTTCAAATCACATGCTCTACATGCAAGCAGGGGTGATTGTAGCGAGGCAAATATTCAGCATTAGGAGATCTTTCTCTTTTTGGATGGTAAGTGAGACAGTTTATTTATTGCAAGAGCAGAAATGAACTGGCATTCCTGAAGCTGACAAGTGGCTGTTGCACCATTCCTAGCAGATCTCACCTTCTGTTGTTTTGTTTTACTGGGGATTAAACCTAGAGGCGCTTTACCACTAAACCATATCCCTAGCCATTTTTATATTTTATCTTGGGATGTGGTCTGAGTTGCTTAGGATCTTGCTGAGACTGGTCTCAAATTTGTGATCCTCCTGCCTCAGCCTCCCAAGTCACAGGGATTATAGATAGGCATCTCTGCACTTGGCAAATCTCACTTCTTTATACATCGATGTAATTACACCTAAAAATGAAATGATAAACTACAGAAACATGAAAAAACATGGAAGAGACTCACAAACATAAGATTGAACAAAAGAAGCCAAATACAAAAGAATACAAGGCATATGGTACAGTTTCTAAAGTTCAAAGCCAGGTAAAAGTAATCTACACTGTTAGAAGTCAGAGCAAGGAAATTCTAGAAATTGGGAGGGGTCATGAGGAGTCTTTTGGGGATCACAGACTGATTTTACGTTTCAACCTAAGTAGTGGTTACTTAAATGTGTTCCAGTCATAATGATTCATCAAAATGTAATGCATACAAAGAAGAAAAGATAATAATTACAAGGTTAATAAGATCACCACACAAGATTGTGCTTTCCATTGTAAATTATGACGTTTCCTCCTTTTTTTTTCTTATCAAAGAGTTTAGAAAATAATATCTAAGAGTCAGGGGAATATGTAAAGTAAATTAAATAATGAATACACAGCACTTGGGACAGAGCTGGGCACAGGATCAGAGCTTAGTAAATCAGAGCTATAGAAAAATTCCAAGACATTGATTTCCATTTCTGGTGATGTTCTTGTAAATATAAGAATTGGAGAACATTGTTTTAAGATTGCAGAGATAATCTCTCTCAAAGCAAAGCAACAGTATCATTAACTGCAAAAACTTTAGTGACATCCCAATTAGGTTCAGGAACACGATAAAGATGCCTCTTTCTGCACTTTTACTTACGAATGTTCTGAAAGTTCTAACAATGGAATTAAATAAGAAAATAAAATCAGGGTCCATATTTAGGACCAAAAGATAATCCCCAAAAGATCATCCCCATCATGTCAGTGGATATGTTTTTGTGATCTGAACATCTCAAAAAAAAAAAATTTAACCTAGAACTCCATATAGCTAGCAAATGAGTTTAGTAAGGTAGTTGTAATAAAATATAGACATGTAGTTTTAAAGCCAATACTTTTCCTATGGTAATGAGCCAGCAGTTAGAACACACCATGGAAATATGTTGCATTTACTACAGCAACAAAACTCATGGGGATGAATATGAAACACAAGATTTACATAAAGAAGAGAAAAAGATTTTACTGAGGAACCCAAAATGATACTTGAACAAAAAAGAAAAACAGGAGATTCTAGGAAGAATCAATGATATCGAATTCCAATTGTCCCAATTAATGTATAAGTTACATTGTTCTAATTAGCACCTGAGTGATTTTTTTTCTTTAAGAAAATCCTGACAAATTATTGTAAATTTCTGAGGAAGAACGGGGATGCGGAGAAGAATACGTGGAATAAGAGCAAGGTGGATAAGCTTGCTCTACCAGATTATAAATATAATTAAATCCATTCCAATAGTTAAAACAGACTTATTGGGGAAGAAAAATAGAAAGATGGATTTATAGAATAGACCAAGAAGTTGGGAATGGATGGGAATGCATGTGAAAATCTGTTATTGATTATAGAGGTAGCCCACTGAAGTGTCAAATGACTAATCAGTGGATAAGGTCTACTTAGATTCCTTCCTCCAAATGCACATAAAACAAACCTTGGCTTTTTATTATGTGTACGTTTTTATTTTTAAGTCTTTGCTTTGAAAATATTTCATATTTATAAAAAAGTGCACGATCTTTAAGAAGGATTCACCAATTATTATTAACATTTTATGATTGCTTTCTCATATATGTGTATGCACACACATTTGTGTATATATATAATATTTACTTTTAATATTTAAAAATAAGTTATAGACAATTGGACCCCTTTATTTTCTTTCTTTATTTCATTTTTAATACCAGGGATTGAACCCAGAGGTGATTAACCACTGAGTCACATCCCCAGCTCTTTTTTATTTTGAGACAGGGTCTCACTAAGTTGCTTAGGGCCTTTCTAAGTTGCTGAGGCTGGCTTTGAACTTGCGATCCTCCTGCCTCAGCCTCCTGAGTCACTGGGATTATAGGAGTGCACCACCACACCTGCCCAAACCCTTTCTTCTTAAAAGATTTCAGTGAGATTATCCAGAGAACAAGGACATCTTATGTAATCACAGTATGGTGGCCAAATTCAAAATTTTTAACGTTGACACATTACTATTATCTAATGCTTAGCCTATATGCAAATGTTGTAGAGGTATCTTTACAGGCATCCCGTGACCGTCATCCAATCTAGGATCATTCATTGCATGTATTTGTCAAGTCTTTGGCTACCTTTCATCAGGAATAATCCCTCAGCCTCTGTCTTTCATACACACACACACACACACACACACACACATACACACACACACGCACTTTACATACAAGCCAGTGTTTTTGAGGAATCTCCTTTGTTCATGAGTGTCTGATGTTCCCCTCAGGTCATGCACATTGCAGGAATACAGAAGACGTGCTGTGTCCTCTGGGGCTCGTTTCAGGGGAGCCCTGCAGAGGCTCCTTCCTGTCTTGGTGATGTTAACTTTGATCACTTGGCTAAGTTGTGCTGGACAGACTTCTCTGCTGTGAAGTTTTTCTGTTTCCTTTTGTGATCATACAAATTCTGTTGGGAACTACTCTGAGGCTGTGTGCGCATCCCGCCATCTATTTTTGCCTAAGCTGATCGTTACTAGGATTGTTTTAAGGGGATGGTTTTCTAACTCCTGTATTTATAAGTAGTGCTTTTTTACAAGAGCTCCCCCTTCTTCTTTCTCTTTCTTTCCTGTCGGTTGGACTCATGGATTTTTATGTTACTCAGTGGGCCACCACCCGTTACTGTCTTTTTTTTTCATTTTGATGCTCAAATTGTCCCGATTTGGGGAGTGGTCCTGTGGGTCCCATGTGCTCTGTTCCCACCATTTTCTTAACACTTCTTTGCTCTCTGGCCTAACAAGATGTTCCATGCCCCAGATTTGGTACCAATCATTTCTCCAAGGAACTCTGTTTAAAGATCTGAACATACCAAAATATAAAGAAATGCATTGTCAAAGAACCATAGCTTAAAAGTTAATTACCTTTGGGTGAGAAAGGAGTTTTTAATATATTATCAAAGGCAAAATCCATAGATTTATTTATTTACATATTTAAGAATTTCTTTAGGAAAAATAAATAAATAAAAATGGACTGAGGATGTGGCTCAGTGGCTAAGTGCCTCTGGGCTCAAACCCCTGTATCACACACACACACACACACACACACACACACACACACAAGAGGTGGAGATGTTCCCGGACTCAGTCTTGGATTCTTTTTCTTCTCTGTCCCTTCTCCCTTGGTGATCTCATCCAGTAGTATGGCTTTAAGGACCACCTATGTTCTGAGGATTAACATGTTTGTTTTTCAGCCTGGGCCTCTCCTCTGGACTCTGAACATGTGTTCAACAGCCCACTAGACATCTCTGCTTGGTTGTCCACTATGCTTCCAAAACATCTGTTCTCAAAAGAGCAGCTGAGTGATCAGATCATATCATTTCCCCATCAGAATCCCTCATGGCTCACAGAACTCGTGGAGAAGCCCAGATCCCCACAACAGCTTCCGCAGCCCAACATCATGGGCTGTTAACCCTGGCTGTACATTAGAATCTCCTGAAAAATATGAGAAATAGAGATGCTTAGATCCGGGGCAATTACATGAGCATCTCTGGGGCTGGGACCTGGCATTGGAAGTGGGAAGAAAGCTCCCGAGAGTCCTAACGCTCAGGCAGAATGGAGCACCCTTGTCCTGCATGATCTGCCCCATACCTTCTCCTCTCCTACCGTCTTGTTCTTTCTTCCCTTCCTTCAATGAAAGAGCCCCTTAGCTCTTTCTCCAGAACACCAGCAATGCTCCTGTCTTGGGGCCCTTGCATCTGCCTCTCCCCTCAGACAGCTGAAGGCTTGGCTTCCTCGCTTCCTTCAAGTTTGCTCCAATGGGCCTTTTTCAGTGAGGCTCTCCTCTTTGAAGTTAAAATCTCTGTCTCCCAGGCAGGCACAGTGGTGCACATCTGTAATCCCAGCTGAGGAAGGAGCACTGCAAGTTCAAAGCCAGCCTCAGCAACTTAGTGAGGCCCTAAGCAACATAGTGAGACCCTGACTCAAAATAAAAGCATAAAAAGGGCTGGGGATGCGTCTCAGTCACTAAGTACCTCTGGCTTCAATCCCTGGTACTGCTAGCACTTTGTCTCTCTCCCTGCATTTATTTTTCCTGTAGCATTTCAGTATTTATTTATTTATTTATTTAGTGCCTCGCTCATCCAGAGCAGGGTTTGGCAAAGGGCAGCACGAGGGCCAAGTGCAGCCTGTGTTGTTTTGCATGGTGGGACAGCACAGCTCAGGCAGGTCAGCGCCAGGAGCTTGGGCCAGAACATGCTGCTGCTACTCTTTCCTCTCGGTGCCCAGGGCTCACTTCCTCTGTTGTACCCCCAGCTTCCTGGGACCTCTGGTTGCTACCTGTGTGCTGTTGGCAACTGCAGGACACTAGGTGGTGGAGTCTCAGTCCAGGAGTCAGTGACTCAGAAAGTTACCTCCCTTCTAAGCAGCTGCCCCAGTTGAGGTGGCCAGGCTCCCGTGGAGGAGCAAAAAGTGTCAGGTGTTGGTTGTCACTGGAGCCACAGTGAAACTGAACATGTGCCTGTCCCTTATTCTTGCCTGTGATCCATTCTCATTGGGACCCTCCACCAGAGGGTCCGCAGCGGACAGGTCCCAGCACAGACGGGGCCCCCACCCAGGCCACTGGGGACAGGTGGGGAGGAGCAGATGCTGGTTCTCCTGTGATATAGGTAACAACTCCAAACTTGCCTATTGGCCTAAAATATTTGTTTCTGTTATTTGTTATTTGTATTTTTTTTAACCAAAAAGCTTTTATGGACTCTTGTTAAAAAGAGTGTAAACTTCATAAAGACTTCATGAAATTTTTTTAAGAGAGAGAGAAAGAATCAGTTTTACTTATTTTTCCACCTGGCCTTTATTTCTCAACACATAGCTGTACGTGGTGCTGGGGTTTGAGCCTGGGTCCTCGGGCATGCCAGGCAAGCACTCCAGCCACACTGAGCCACCGCTCCAGCCCCTTCATGAAAGTTTTAAATCATATTTTGTTCCCCAAATATGATTTTTTTCTAATAAAGTGCCTGGCATACTGTAGATGCTCAATAATTCTTTAATAGACCAATAGAAAGTAAACGATAAACCAGAAAGTTATTGCTATCACATATAATAAAAATTTTTAGTATATGAAGAATCACTGCATATCATTAAGAAAAATAAAAATGTGAACTTGCTAAGAGAAAATGAAGATTCTCAAAAGTAGAAATACAGTGACCCATAAATGTATGAAAACTCTAATATCCATCATATAACTCCAAACTGAAAATAGGTAAGTTTTATTTATCAAGTTGGCAAAGACTAAAATGAGGAGAATTCCTGGTCTTGGGAAGTGTTTGATATTCGGGTGACTGAGATTTTGATTGGAACTTTTTTTGGTTGCTGCTTGTGAATATTGAATTTTGTACACAGACTGCGTGTAATCATTCAGTAATTTAAGAATAAGTGGAGGCACTGGAATAACTGAATATGTAGAAAGAATAAATCCCAACCCTGATCTTTCATCATACACAGAAATTGACTCTAAATGGGTCGTGAACCTAAACATAGGAGATAAAATGAGAAAGTTACTGGGGAAAAAACCAGGAGTAAATCTGTGTGACATTAGCCTGCCTGAAGATTTTGGAAACAAGAATCACAAAGTGACATTTTTAAAAGTTTTTTTTTCTTTAAAAGATATTATTAAGAAAATGAGGATCTGGGATTCTATGAGGCCCTGTGTTCAATCCCTAGTACTTAGAGGGAGAGAGGGAGAGGAAAGGAGGAAGGGAGGAATGGAAGATTATATCTGGATCATTTGAAGAACTCTTACATGCCAGTATAATAAGACAGAACCCAGTTCTAAAAATGAGCAAAATATTTGAGGGGATGATTCTCCAAAGAAGACATATGAATGAAATAAACACATGAAAAAATACTTTATTATTTTTCAGTGAAACACAAATTACTATCATAATAAGATACCACTATATATTTATTGGAATTAAATTTAGAAGATGGACGATACCAAGCATGGCTGAGGACATTAACCAGCAAGCTGACTCATTGTTTAGGAACATAAGACAGGACATCCACTTTGGACACAATATGGTTCACACTAACATACAGCCCGGCGATCCCACTCTTAGTATTTTCCCAAGAGAAAAGAAAAAAAGTTTCAGATTCTTGTAGGCAAATGTTCACAGCAACTTTGAACATCAAAGACCCAAACTGGAAATGGCCCAAATGTTCGTCAATATGCAAACGGGTAGGCAAACTAGAATTTCTATGCAATATTACTCAGCAGTAAAAAAGGAATAAGACATTGATACATATAACAATTAAAAACTCAGTGAAAGAAAACACAGGGGTTGGAGCGGTAGCTCAGCGTTACAGTGTCTGCCTGGCATGCACAAGGATGCGGGTTTGAACCCCAGCACCATGTACGTAATGAAGTGTCAGAGCAATAAAAGCCACAAGGAAAACTAAATAAAAAATTGATTCTCTCTTTCTCTCTCGCACTGTCCCTCTCTCTTTAAAAAAAAAAAAAAGAAATAAAAGACAAAAGTCTACATATTCTATGATTCCATCACATGAAATTCTAGAAAAGGCAAAATTATAGTCACCGAAAGTAGGTCAGTGGTTGCCTGGGGCTGGGGGCAGCTGGAGACAGGGACTGATGTAAAGAAACACAGGGAAACATTTCAGGGAAGATGGAAAGGCTTTCAATCTTGATTGTGATAGTGTGCTCATGACTATTCGATTACTGAGTCAGTCCTCAAACTAAATGGATAAATTTAATATGTTTAAATTATACCCAATGAAGGCTTATTTTAAAAAGTCTAAAAAGAATGGGAAGAACATTCAAAGAAGAGAGAACTGCACAACAATTTCAGCTCATCCTCCAGGTTCAAGATGGGAGAGGATGCCAGGAGCTCTGTGTTGCTCGCCTCTCATAGCAGCAGCTCGGGAGGCTGAGGCAGGAGGATCACAAGTTCAAAGTCAGCCTCAGCAACTTAGTGAGGCTCTAAGCAACTTTGTGAGACCCTGCCTCAAAATTAAAAATAAAAAGAATTAGGGATGTGGCTCAGTGGTTAAGTGACCCTGGGTTTAGTGTGCCTAGTATCAAAATAAATAATAAAATAAAAAAATAAAGAAGGGCTCATGAGAACTTGAGGGGATATTGTGCCCCTACACAAAGAACACAGGACATTTGACAGGAAAGTGGTTTTAGAGGATGCCCCAGTTGAAAGTGTCAGCACCGCAGGTCTGTTCCTCCATGGCCCCAATAAATCTGAAGAAAAAGACTGGCCTAGAACGTGCCCCACTGCAAGATGAGTAAGAAATAGAAAGGAGCCACGGAGAAAACCTTTTTAACAAAGCAAGGAGAAAATATGCCTAACAAAAAGCATATAAAGAATGTATATTGGTAAAAGAGTCACTTCAGGAAACAGAAAAATTCAGAGAAAATCCCTGTCATCATCTCGAAGGAATGGATAGGAACATGAACTCTTTTTTTTTTTTTCTAGAAAGAGAGGAACAGAGAGAGAGAGAGAGAGAGAAAGAGAGAACCGATTTTATTTCATTTCTCATGTGGCTCTTGTTGCTCTAAGACATTGCTGTGTACATACATGGTGCTGGAATTTGAACCCGCATCTATGCTGCAACCACTGAGCCACCGCTCCAGCCCCAGAACATGAACTCTTAAGAGAGAAAAGGAAGAATTCAGGGAAGTAGAGCAAGGGATTAAAGAAGCAATGTGGAGAGACTTGATAGATGTGAGAGCTGAGCTGACAAAATAGAGAAATCTAGCAATAATAAATGCATTAGGTGAGAACCTTAAGGCAGTTGCAAGAATGAGCGAATTTCTGAGAGTGAAGTAAGACCCTTAGTACACAAATCTGAAAAAAAAATTCCATAAGATGAATGGGAAGAACAAAGATGTAAAAATAGGTAGATGTTGAAGACAGATAAAGTCTAGAATACACTCAATTGTTCTTAAGTAGAATAAATGGAGTAAAAAAGATCAAAAACAAAAACAAAAAATAAGCTGAATTGTAAAGGAGAACTGAATGTACAATTTGAAAGGGTGCATTATGTCCAGAAAGAACACATCCCTATGAAGTAATTAAGTGTTAAAGCTAAGGAACTGTATGGCCTTTCAGGTAGAAAACAAGTCACTCACAGGAGAAAAACAGTATCACCTGGCCCGAGGCATAGCCTCAGCGACATTCAACAGCAGCGGGTTGGGAGGCACTGTCTGCAGAGGTCTGCGAGAAGTATGGCCCAACAAGTTTCCACTCAGCCCAGATGTCACTCAAGTCTAAAGGCAGTAGTCACTGGTAAACATGAAAATCTGCTGGCACTGTAGGCATTTCTTGAAAAACTACCTGGTGATGGAAGCCAGTTAGTTAATCAAGAGAAGACTATAAATAAAAAATTCTGGAATGGAGAAGCCATTATACTCAAGGGGTGGTAATGAACCTTGAATAAATTTACATAGAGAGCCACTCTATTTATGTTATAATGTTGACAATGTGAAAGGCCTTGTTGTTGCCAGCCACTGAGATTTTTGAGATCGCTCATTACCGTGGCCTAAACTAGCACAAGTTGATTGATATATCAATATTAGCCTAATAAACCAGAGTCTGTCCGAGTGAGGGGTTGAGGGGGCGCTTCTGGGAAAGAATGCGTTCTAAGATGGGAACAATCCCTGTGTGACCGGGTTGCCTAGGAGAGCTAAAGGAATCTAATGCAGGGTGGTGCCTTTTACTTAAATATGTCCTTGGCCATGTTCCAAGAATTCATCTTATCTTTAGGAGAGAGAGTGATGCAATACAGGTAAAACGAAAATATGTTTCACTGAAAGTCTGAATAATACTGTGGGCAGAACAATGAGGGTTGATTTCCTCCCCCAGAGAGTAACATATAGGAGAGAGAGGGAGACAGAGAAAGAGAGAGAGAGAGAGAGGGATTCCGTCTCACTTGTCTGGACCCTCTGGTGGCTCTGCATCTTGCAGGTTATAAAACATAGGTGACAGTGCCCACTGGCACACAGGTGCCATATGTGGGGTGACCAGAGCCCAGTGGGAAATGGCAGTTAGTACCCAGTGGTCATACAAAGTCCTGTCAGGTTGTGGATTTGACCCAAACATTGAGCATGATGTTTTGGTTTGCAACTAATAAGAATATAAACAACACAAGCAATGAAGAGAGCTAACAGAAATATCCAGAAACGCAGTGAACTTAACATAGTTTAATCTATAAGTCTAAGGACGTCATTCGGGACTTGACTTCTTCTCATGTACGTTTTGTTTGCATGTTGTTAGCTTTATCCTACAGCTGGATCCCCCAGTGTCTGCAAGATGGCCACTTCCGGTTCCCAGTTGACACATGGAGCAGGTGAGAAAACAAAACCACTGAATGCTGAAGACAATTATTGACTTTTATTCAAATGTAGCCATTTAGGTGGTTTCCAAACCTAGTCAATATCTATGGAAGGGAATGGCATTATAAAAATGGCTTTGGATGGATGGTGCTCAACTAGGGGTAATTTTGCACTCTAGGGGACATTTGATGATGTCTGGAGACATTTGAAGGGGATGCATATTGTACTGGCATTCAATGGATAAAGAACAGTGAGGCTGCAAATCATTTTACAATACACAGAACAGTCAAACCTTCATCCCCAGCTGTCCCCAAATATAACAGTGTAGGAGTTGTGAAACTCTGACTTGGACCAATTAGGATTCCCCTTAGAATTGAGGAGAAGTCAGGACCATTCAGACAGCTTGGCTGCTACACAGTTGTAGGATTCTGGCTTTATTAGCTGGAGGCTTGGGGTACCATTCTCTGCTTGAAGTGTTAAAGGGGGACTTGGGTGGATTGACTAGGGGTCAGTCTTGGTGCAGGAGGGAGCTGCACAGACGAGCAGCTTAGGATGTGGAGCCATGGGCCCAGGCAGCGATGGGGCTCATCTTGCAAAGGTGATAAGGATACCTCAAAAAGATTTTAAAAAGGGGAGTAGTATCTTCAGTTTGCGTTTTATAAAAGCACCCTGGTATGGAGAATGAATTGGAGTGAGAGTGGAGATGGGGGTTGGATGGTCAACAAGACTGGTTCAGAGACGTGCAGAGTCCTAACAAGAGTTTAGAATACCCTGCCTCTGAGAAAGAGCTGGAAAATAGTGGTTTGAGAGCTCCTCAGGATTTGGAGATGGATTGAATGAGTGAGTTCAAGGAAAGGGAGGAGTCAAGAATATCACCCACTTTTCCAGCCACAGGCTGGACCCACCTGCAGAGATGGGTGGCAGGGCTGATGGTGCTGGGGGAGATGGGTTGAGTTTTGAACCTGTTGGTTTGAAGCACTTGAGGGATTTGAATCTGGAGTTCAGGAGGGTGGTGAGCTAGTCATTGGAGCTGCAGGAAAAGGTGCTCAGGAGAAAGCACTGGGGAATGGTGACTTCTGGGGACAGGCTAGGGAGGAGGAAGCTTGGAGGTCAGCTTTGAGGGAAATGCAAGGAAGTGTACAGGAAGAGAACACAGAGAGTTACCAAGTGTGAAGCAGTATACCTGGAAAAATCATGTACCTGAGGCCTGAAAAGCAGCCGTTGAGGGAAACACCTGCAGACAGCTTTTGACCCTGGAGAACAGACTTCCTGGAGTGAAGGAGGCAGAAGTCAGATTGGCAATGAGGAGAGGCTGGGAGGGGAGGATACTAACACTTGGCCTCAGGGAAGGGTTGAGAGAGTGACGGGAGGAAGAAGAGAAAATTAGACTGATCAGAGATTCAGAGAGATCTGAAAGCTACTTCCACTAAATTGATTTTTTTATGTTATATTTTGATACTGGGGATTTCACCCAAGGGCACTGAGCCACCTCCCTAGCCCTTTTTGTTTTATTTTTACTTTTTATTTTTTTTTTGAGACAGGGTCTTGCTAAATTGCTTAGAGCCTCACTAAGTTGCTGAGACTGGCTTTGATCTTGCAATCCTCTTGCCTCAGCTTCCCAAGCTGCTGGGATTACAAGTGTGCGCCACTAGGTCTGGATATCTCCATTAAGTTTAAAAACCGAATTATTAGAAAAATTGACAGTAAGCTAGATAATTAAATTAAGAAAGAACTTTTGCTGAATGAAAATAAAAGGAATGTCAATATAAACTTTAAATAATGGAATGCTTTTAAACCTAAATTTTTGGCTTTTCTTTTGTAATGCTGATATTTTCTTACTATAAAAGCAGTACATGCTCCTTAAATTTTGATTATTAACAGCAGGATAAAATTATGCCATATTATATTAAATATAATTTATCGATAAATTAAATAAATACAAATTAAATATGTGTGAAATCATTTTATAATTTACTTAACCTTTTCTCTATTGGTAGAATTATTTTTGTTTTGTTAGTTAGAACTTTCCTGCAGAGGGAGAGTTAGTGGAGGGAGAAGCTGAAGGACCAAGGGAGAATGAGATGCCTGTTTTCAAGTTCATGGCTAGGAACTTTACATCTCTTGCTTTCGGCCAAGGGACACCTCTAATTTCCCACACATGTGGAAGGGAGAGGTGACTAAGATCCACGAATGAGCAAGCCCCTTCCAGGTGAAGTCACCAGCCTTCTCCAACAGCCAAGACCTTCCTGTAGCCTTTCAAGTGAAATAATTTTCCGGGATCTTATCACTACTGGTTTGCAATCATGTATCAGAATGAATGTACATCGAAACCCTGCTGCTTTCCTAATGCGAGGCTGGAGGTTGAGGAGTTGGACTTGAACTTACAAAATGAGTGACACATCAGCTCATACTTTACTAACTACCCTCCAGGAGCTTCCCTTGATGCAAACCAGGGCTCCACCTGTTGCCTCCAGGCTGAATTTAACCGTCCCATAGGCTAATGACCCAGAACTAATGAAGATATTCATTTCCTTTGCTGCCCTTTTGATGACTCAGAGGGTACCCGACCATTGCCCCGAGCGCACTCAATGGGTCTGTTTGATATCCTGTAGATCAGCTGTGGGTCCAGGCCTGGAGAGAACTGAACTAAGTATTGTCAAGTCCTGGTGGAAGCTGGGAGAGGGTCAGGAAACAACATGGGGAAGAGGCATTCTGAATTTAGAAATTGGAGAGGAGACGGATTATGGTAGAAGATATCAAACTCAAGAGCTTTTGTTTGGGTGGATAAAAACAGTTTGCCAATCTGTAAAAAGGAGAATGGTTGCCACCAGAAAGCAACCTGGCTCTGTTCAACAGACCTGTGAAACTGCTTTTTGGTCATTTCTTTTTTTTTTTTTTAGGGCTGAGGACTAAACTCGGGGCCCTGTGCATGCTAGGCAAGTGCTCTGCCACTGAGCTAAATCCCCAACCCCATTTCTAATGGGCAATGAATTAGGATGTGGGATTGGAGGCTGGAGTGTGGACAAGTGTATTGGTTTCACGCGAAGTCTCCTGAGTCACGCTGGTGGGACCCAATGGAGACCCACAGGCTGGGAAGACCTAACCCTTGTCTAATTTTCTTTTCTCCCTCCAACCAATGCCTAGTGGATGTCCAGCTATCTGGAAGGTTGATTCAGGAATAAATCCCAACCAGGTTGAGGGGACTGTGAGGAACCAGCTCTATAATTGGATAAGGCAAGGCTGTTACCTTGCTCTTTGTTATTGTTTTGTTTTGGGGGGGCTGGGGATTTAATCCAGCGGTATTTTACCACTAAGTTACATCCCCAGCCCTTTTATTTTTTATTTTGAGATAGAGTCTCGCCAAGTTGCTTAGGACCTTGCTAAGTTGCACAGGCTGGTTTTGAGCTTGTGATCCTTGTACTTTGACCTCCCAAGCAGCTGGGATTCCAGGCATGCACCACCGTGCCCACTTATCTCTTGTTTTCAGCCTTGCTATGACTTAATGCCACAGCTCTAGAGATGGAACCTAGTCTGCTATGGGGTCTACCACATTCCTGGGTCTGCATCCCACCTGGGCTCTTTCAGGAACTCCAGTCCATCCACGTTGGATGGACTGTCTCCATGTTGGCCTGTCTCCCATCCTTACCAATCTACTGCTCCACCACTTCCCAGTGAACCCTGAATTGGTGATTTACTGCACCTGGAAGCCACCCACAGATCCATCACCGCATTCCTCTTTGTGCCCGCTCTTACTTGGCTGGCCCTCCTTTGGTTGTATTTGCTGTGATTTGCTCTCTTTCTGCTGGTCCAATTGTACTTTCTGCCTCTGATGACCACCGGCTGTGCCCTCACTAAACAGCTGTTCCAGAGTCATGCCTACTTCCTGCTCCCAGCTCCCCCACAGCTTAGAAGCTCTAAACCCCTGTTTTTGAAGGACTGGTGCGGAAGTGCTACTCTGCTGGACTCCCAGGGTCTGCCACCACCCCCATGCCCTTCTGAGTAAGACTTCCCTAGGCAGCTCCTTGCAAGTGAGTGCTGAGCCTTGTGGTCTAGGACTCTGAACCATCCATTGACTGGAGGTGAGCTGCCTATGAGCCATCCAAGTGATAGGATTTGATCTAACAGGGGCACTCTGTATCGAAGCTGGCCCAAGCAGATGCTTTGTCTGGAGAATTGTGAAAGTGAGATGACTCACAGAAGTCAGGCAGGAAAAAGGAGAAATAGAGGAAGGGGAAGAGGGCTACCAGCTTCTGAGATGGGGAAGACACAACTCCATGGTCATGTTGAATCTTCCTGGGTATCTGGCTATCAGCTTGTCCTCTCCTTCACCCACAGGCCTGGCTGAGCCCCAGATAGGACAGATTTCCCTCACTTCCCATTTCCTGAGCTTATCCTAAGCAAGGCTTTGTTCCTACCCAGCTCTCCAGGGGTGAATGGCTACACCCAAGGGTGTTGGAGGAAAAGATTGAGGTCACCTGGAGGGAGATTTCTTCAGAATGTCTTAGCTTGTTGAATGATTCAAGTAGCTATGGAGATGAAGACTTAGGTGATACACTTATCAAATGAGGGCATGACCCAGGACTGAGAAGGATTGTGATTGGTGTTGAAGTAAAAGGCCAAAGAGACCGAGTCAGGCTGAAGAGATGAGCCAAATTAAATGTGATGACATTCAAGATGGACAAATGGAAAATGCTCCTTCCACCCTGATGACAGCATCCTGACACAATGCAGCCCTGAACAGTTCTTGGCACGTCTCAGTGGCTGCAGGAAAATAGCCCATAGGGCGAGGGAGCTGATGTAAAGAGAATAGGCCAAAATATTTCAACCTTTTATTTTTTTTATTAGAAGTATATAGAGATACAATTGAGGGGGAAACATTATCAAACCAATAGTAAACAATGTATATATAGTTTGTTATCCAGGGGTAATGCCAAAACATGGATGACCATCTTGGGTTTCACCTGTTGCAGTTGCCCCCAGAAGAACTCATGCGTTAAATGGGTATCTCGTGGAGGAATGACATCGGCTTCTGGGATGGTTCCACCATCTTCCCAATCACCAGACTCCTATGAGTTCTTCATATACCTTCCCCCCTCCCCATCCCCCTTCCTACACCTCCAAGTATCCTAGGGAGCCATCCCCCTATTACTCTGAGAGTCATTCAATTTGAAGTATTGTTAGGTTAGCCATCTACCCTACTGCTTCCCCATATATGCTAGCTTCCACAGATGAGAGGAACCATTCGGCCCTTGAGTCTCTGAGATTGGGATACTTCACTTAGCATAATTCTTTCCATCTCCATCCACTTGATATCAAAAGCCATAATATCGTCTTCTCTAATGGCCAAGTAGTATTCCATTATATATATGTACCAGAGTTTTTGTATCCACTCGTCGAGTGAGGGGCATCTGGGTTGGTTCCATAGTCTAGCTATAGTAAATTGAGCTGCTATAAACATTGAGGAAGCCACATCGCTATAATACCCTGATTCTAACTCTTTTGGGAAAATATCCAGGAGCGGGATAGCTGGGTCGTAAGGTGTCAACCCTTTAATAATGAGAGTATGGGGCGATGTGGAGGCAATTCTGGTTTAGGATCAAATGCATATCATATTGTTAATTTATATGCATTTATGGTTGTACAATAACTCAACTCCTTAATAAAAAATTAAAAAAATAATTGAGAGCATGGTCTCTGGCTCGTCCTCCACCAATGACCTGGGACAAAGTCAGGCCCAGGAGGCTCCATAAGGTTACTCTAGCAGCCAGTGGGGCTTTCCCTGGGAGGAATGAGGGGACTGATGTCCAGACATCATCCCAATCCTTCCGTCTTTCTTCCCTTTCCTCATTCATCCGTCGTCATGCACCTCTGTCTAGAACCATGGTAGGTATTTGGCCTAACAGGGGATGAGAAGCCAGAGAAGTTTTGTGGAGAAGCTTGTTCCTTGAGAAACATGGAGTTTAGTTCTGTCAGCCAGCTCAGGAAGGGCAATCTGGGTCTCAGGAGTGGTGAGGAGTTTGAACTGTCTGGAGACTGGGCAGGTGCAGGAAGAGATATTGGTCACACAATGGAAGACGCGTGCAGGTCACACCAAAAATTGTATATTTTATTTTGAGGTTGATTATTTGAAGCTTTCAAGCAGGGACCAGAACAATCAAACCTGAGGCTCTCAGGATGGAGGATAGGCTGAAAGGAAAAAGTCAAAGGCGAGTATTCCAGGGAGTTCCCGCCCTACTAAAAAGAGATGGAGGAGGGAAGTTTCTTCTTTTATTTATTTATTTATTTATTTATTTTGTCCCAGGGATTGAATGCAGGGGCACTTAACCACTGAGCTGCATCCCAGCTCATTTTTTATTTTTTATTTTTATATAGGGTCTTGCTAAGTTACTGTGACTGTCTTTGGGATTACAGGCATGTGCCACTGTGCCTGGTTCTGCTTTCTTGCTTTTAGATTTTGCTTTATGATATGTGATATTGGGACCCATGGCATTTATCATGAATACTCAGGGGAGAGCCGAGTGAATCAAAGTGAAGCAAACAACAGGGCCCTAACATCACTGGATGGTCAAGTTAACCAGGCCTGGGGTTGCCTTCCCCTGCCCACCTACCGTGAAATAGGAGTAGCTAACATTATGTTATATATATAACACAACACATTTATCATCTGCATATATAAAATGTGTATTACATTATTGATATCTATTATATGTAATATATACCTTGTATGGATAGATCCTCTTCAAAGTTTTTATCTATACCTTAAAGAAACAAATGAACAGGGGGCTGGAGCGGTGCCTCAGTGATTACAGTGCTTACCTGGCATGCCCGAGTACACAGGTTCTAAACCCCAGCACCACATACACAACTAAGTATCAGAGCAATGAAAACCATGTGAAAAACCCAATAAAAATTGATTCTCCCTATCTCTCTCTTTCTCACTGTCCTTCTCTCTTTAAAAAAAAAAGAGAGAAACAAATGAAGAGAGGATGAAGTGACATGGGTTCAGACAATGCCCAAGTCCACACAACTAGTAAGTGAGAGAAGCAGCATTCTGTGTCCTACTTAGTTAGGCTTCTGCTAATTGGGCAGCTTGTAACAGATAGATGAGGACATCCTGACTGATGCAGGAGGCCACTGGTGTGGTCCAGGAAAGAGATGATCAAGCCCGGAAGTGGGGCACTGGTAAGAGGAGCTAGAGAGACACTGGAGGCTGACTCAGTCAGCCTTGGCACCCTGCTGGCCATGAAGGTGGAAGAGGGAGGAGCAAGGAGGATTCTGAGTGTGAAGAAGTCGTGGTGCTCATTGGGAGGAAGAGAAGTTTGGTTTAGGATGTGTTGGGTGGGATTGTTCAAAGATATCACATGGCACTGGGTGTCTGGTGGCCTTTGGATGCTCTTGTGTGGGAGAGGTTGGAGTCTTGGACTTGGAACTTCTGCCATAGACAAGGAGCTAAAGCTGGACCATCAGATAAGATGAGCCAAGCCTAGAGAGAAGGATGGGGACAGAGAACTGATAATGGGGACCTGGGAAGTTTCAACTTTCCAGAGGTCCCCAGGAAGTGGATCCAGAGCAAGGGACAGAGGAGTGACCCAAGAACCAAGGCCAAGGGGCAGAGGGGAGACTCGTGGGGGAAGAAGGCTGATGGAAGAGGTGTGGTCCAAACAGATGGCCACAGGCAACCACGAGGCCGCTGATGGCTTCTGACAAATTGAGCGAGGAGCAAGCAGGGCAGGGATCTGGCAGCTGAGGGGCACCTGGGAAGTGCAGAAAAGAAGGCCACAGTGTGGACCATCCCTCCACACTGGCAGGAAGTAGAGGGATTTAAGATAGGAGAACGGGCTCAGGAAGCAAGAAGTTTCTCAGGAGAAGGACTTCCAAGTATGTTTGCATACTTGGAACCCCAAACAGAGGTTGCAAGGTGGGGGGAGGACACTGGCCATCAAGCTGTGAGGGGCAACCTGAAGCTCCAGAGGAAGTGAAGGAGGGAGCAAGCTGGGGTGTCAGAGTTCAGACCCATTTCTCTTTGCATTCGGCAGGGCCACCTGCCAGGTAAGGAGCAGGGCAGGAGTGAGGTCATGCTCAGGGAAGGGACTCCAAAGTTGAAGGCTTGCAGGTGGTGCAGTTGAAGGGGATGACCAAGGCCTCTCAGCTTCTCCCCAGCTGAGCACCTCCTTCCCTTTCCTGTTTCACTTGCCCCTGACAGCAGGAAGCCAACCCACAGTATTCTTGGGTGCTGGAGCTGCTGGAAATGGAGTCCAGAGCTGTTGGGGACATCCAGTAATGCTCAGAAGGCTGTTTCCTCTACGCCTCCATTGCAGGTGGTTGGGGAGCTACGAGGTTCCCACCCACCCTGCAACTCACAGGTGGACACCCGGTGGGGACTCCTCCCAGTGCTTGACCTGCACATCCACCTTTGCCATTTATTGATGGTTCAGGTTGCTCACTCTGAACTTGGCATTTTGGAGCAGAGGGGTGTCTGTCCATGAAGATGCTCCCTTCTCTAATGCTGGGGTCCCCCAAATGTGGCTTATCTCTGAATAGAGTGGGATCTGGTAACAGTGGGATTCAGCAGCCTCCCAGGGATTTGTTGGAACCCCAAGGATAGAATCTTGTTGCGAAGGTGTCCAGAGGGGAGACTTGAGGCAGGGGAGACATCCTTCCTGAACCTGGCTTCTGCCCCTGCAGTCCAAGGTTGGCTGGGCCCCACTCCTCTGCAGCTATAATGGTTTGGGAGGGATGCACAAAAACAGCTCCCCAGAACCCTGGCTGCTCTAATTTCTTAGACACCTTCCTGGGAAGGCCCTCAGGGGGGACAGCCCTATGGAAGAAACCTCCCGCATGGGGAAGGCCACATCACATAGCTTTGAGCCATCGGTCTCTCCTGCCTCTCATCTCTCATCCTCTCTTAAGAGATAAGGTCCTTGGTGCCACATCCCTGTTGTGGACAGTCACACCATTACTTAATGGTCCAGGTAGGCTCTGGAGCCAAACTGCTTAGTTCCTGTATACAAATCCTAGTTCTGCTTGTGCCAGAGGAGTAACTGTGGGCATGGCTTTTAACCTCTTTGAATTTTCACTTCCATTTGTAAAATGGGGCTAATAATTGTACTGACAGCATGGAGTTGTCAAAAGGATTGAAATGAGTTGGTCTGTGAGCTGGCACACAGGGAGCCTCTATAATGGTCCACTGTTGGGTTTCAGCCCTTGCTGCTCCTGTCTGTGCACCGGTATGCTCCATCCTGGGGCTGTCTAGGGAGCAGACAGACAGGAGACAGCACATCCCTGGATTCCCCCCAGGCTGCGGGTGGAATGTGCGTGTGTTCAAGTGGAGCTGATCCGTGAAGCAGACCCTGGAATGCACTGCGCTCATCTGCTGAATCCCAAATGGAAACAAATACAAATACTCTCTATAAACAAAGACAGTGTCTTAAAACGAGAACAAACCAATATGCTGGCCTGAACTGGAACTAAAGCTCTGGGTTTTCTGATGATTTTCTTTCAATCTAAACAGATCCTCCCTCTTCCCCAACTCCCTCCAGAGACCTGAATTTCCTCCAAGCCTGGATGCCGGTGGCTGCCTGCACCTCCCTCTCCCGCAGCCCAGCCACGTGCCCGGCACTCTCCAGCTGTGGCAAATTCTTCCAGCTGCCAGCGGCTTCTCTTGCAATGCCAACTCTGAGGGGAGACAGCAAGTCCCTTGCCCTTTGGGGGACCCAGTTCAGCTGACAGACACATCTGCCCTAGATCCAGGACGTGGGAGCCTGTTGGTGGGTATTGAGGCACAGACTCCAGAGGACCAGAGTGAAGGACATTTTACACACACACACACACACACACACACACACGTGCAACTTCACAAGTGTGGCTGAGGATCTCCACACCCTACCTGCCCCTGGCTCTCAGCATCTTGGGGAGGTCATCTTGGAGAAGCAGAGGTCTCAATGTCTTTGGGCCCAACTCAGGTTCCTAAATTCTCCATTCCTGACCATGGCTCAGCCTTTCTCCCACCTTCACTGTGGGGCCAGTGTGTGAGTCACCTCTGCCACTCCCCAGCCCCCTACCCCACCCTGGGGCTCCTCAGGCCTCATGTCCTACCTCCCTAACCCATGCCACCACATGTGCCTGTCCTCCCTTCCTCTCAGGGCAGACAGCTGCAGGAGCCTGCTTGGGCACCATTTCATTTGACCTGCACTTATTGGTTGCTCCTGAGACCCAGGCAGTAACTGGGAATGCAAAGTCAGGGAAGCCCTGCTCCTGGCCATGGGGAGCTTTCGGGCTGGTTCCTAAGCCCTGGCGCCTTCCCTCTGCCTGCCAGGCTCTCTCCACACTCCTCAGCTCCCTGCCCAATCTGCTCTGACCACGTGCCTATCTCCACATTGCTCTCCGCTGCCAACAGTGAGAAACGGGCTCGTTGGCAGCGCCCAGAGCTCTTCACGATCTTCCTAATTTTAACTTCTAATTCTGCCTCCCTCTATCCCACCAACCTTCCGAGCTTAGCAACATCCTCCTCCGATCATCCAGTTCCCCCAGCATGGGTCTCTGGCACGCTCCTGTGCTCACCGCTCTGGAATCTGGCTGTTTATGCACGGGTCTCAGCCTGCATTTCCGAGTGTGGTCTTCTCCCACCACTGGCTGCACAGAAAGACCTATTATGGGCTCCCCCAGGGCCCACAGCCTCAGAATCTGAGAATGGGGAGACAGTTCTAAAACCAGACGCATGGGGTGCTTCTGAGAAGCCCTGTGGTCCACCAGGGGTGACTGAATGGGTGGGAGGCTGTGTCTCCTCCTCCATCCTTGCCACAAAGCCAGGAGCTAACAGGAAAACCATGATCCTGCTCAGGTTGTCCCCACCATGGGGTGGTCCTGCTGCCAATGAGGGAGCTCGACTCCATGGTGTTGGTGGAGGGGTTGATAACACAGGAGAGACCCCCCAAATACTGGTTTCCTTTCTTAAAGGAAGTCTGTGGGGTGGCAAGAAGTGGCCAATGGGTCCTTGGGAGGAGAGCCTATGCTGGGAGAGAGTCCACTCTGATGGGAAAGGAATATAGTCCCTTTTCTGGGGGTGAAAACCAGAGAGCATGTCTGTGAATCATTTTTTCTTGAGGTGACAAGTGTGTGGCCTTAGAGGCAAGGGCCAGTTGCACACTGATTCTCGGGACAATCATGACTGGGGCAGATCTGTCCTCTGAGCTAACCATCAGTTCATGTGGGCAAGTAATATTACACATGCACACCAAGAGCAGCACACATGTGCTCAGGGGAAGGCCTTGGTCACAGACAAGTGGCCTACTGTCCTCCCACTGGTTTCTCATGTCCAGGAGCACAGGTCCCATGGGCTGCACTGTGGCAGCCCCTCTACCCTAGGGCCCAGCTGGGTCTAATCCTGCTGTCAGCACTTGTCAGGGCCAGAACCCATGTGGTTACCGAAGGCATCAGGAGCAGCAGCAGCAGCAGAACAATGCGTGACTCAGAGTTCCAGGCTTCTGTTGTGGGTTCTAATTTTAGGCCATTGTTCCATTCCTCTCTTTGCCTTTCCCAGAATTCTAAGAGAGTATGGGGGCCAGCTGGCCAAGGTGGAGAACAGGAAGGGGTGGGGACGGGGTGTGCTAGAGGCAGGACTGAGATGCTGGCTCTGGGGGCCGGGATGGAAGCAGTGATGGGTCTCTGGGCTCTGTGGAAAGATGTCCCTTAGGGCAGGGTCTCTGCTTGACTGCTAGAGTGGCCTGAGAGTTGGGAAATGGGTGCTCTGACCCTGGCAACCCCTAGAATTACTCAAGTATGTTATTTGAGCTACAGGGAATCCTTGTAACTCTGAGTCACTTGGGTTTGCAGAAGAGTGAAAAGCAGGTCTCAGAGAGGCAGGAGACTGGAGAGTTCTTAATTGAATGCTAATGTGTGTGTGACCCCCCCCCTGTTCCAGGCTCAGTGGCTGGAGTGAGGAGCAAAGAGCTGCTTCAGGTCCCCAGGCTTTCCCTGCATTAACCTTAGAGTGACCTGCAACTGCCCAGCTCCCTGTGTGGTCCAAGCCTCACAGTGGACACTAGAGGTGATTCTTCAGGATAGAAACCATCCAGGCCTTTCTGTCCTGACACTCAGTCATTATCATTGATTATAAATGATGGGCAGAGGATGATGTGCAGAATCTCATGATGTTCATGTGTTTCTAGAAGGTTCTTCAGAGCCTACATTTACCCAAAGCAGAGTGTAGTATGAAAATCGTAGGTCCTTTCAAGTTGATAGGTGCATGCAGTGATAGGTGGGTTAAGTTCCCTCCCTACATTGTGAATAACAGTTACACAGCCTTGGTCCTGCCTGAAACCAGCTTGGAGCTGGAATGTGAGCCACCTCTCCTGTCTCTTCCCTGAGGCGGTTGTTCAGATGTACCCTGGTGGAAAGAACAGGAGTGGAGCCCTTACATCCCAGCTCCAACCCAGACTGGTTTTGTGGCCCTGGCCTTTTTCTGGTTCACTCTGAGCCTTGGCGTTCTCAGAAGCCTGCCCTTCCCTTCCTCCTTTAGAGTCCTCAGAGGACAGAAGCGCTCTGAAGGTGGTACAGGACCCCTCTTGCTGCCTCCTGACCCTGGGGAGGCTTCCCTGCAGATGAAGACAGCACCTCTGGAGCAGAGGAGCAAGGGCGCTGGGGGCCTCAGGATCCCATAGGAGCTTCTGCTTCGTTCATGGTCTCCTTTCCTGAGCCTCCTGCCCCTTCATGCCCTCTTTCAGGGACACTCTGTTGACCACCAACACCTTCCTTCTTCATTTTCATCAACCTTAAGTCTCATTTTCTTCCACTTCAGCTTTGCTTGGTGCTTACCCCATCCTCTTCCACCCAAATCGGAAACTTTACTATGTGTCCTCCCAGGAAAAGTTTCTGCACCGCCCCCCACTAATGTCAACACAAACCGTATCTCCAATTCCTTCTTGTTCACAAAGTCTCTTTGCATGTGTCCTGGCCCGAGTGGTCTATTTAACAAATTACCCCCAAGCTCCAGAGACTTAAAAAAATACCGTTTCATTAGATCTCAAATCTTGTGGGGTGGGAATTTGACAGGGCTGAGCGGGACAGTTCTGTTCCTTATGACGCCACTTAGTTACTCTGTGGTCCTCAGCTGGTGGAAGGGCTGGTAGGGAAGGTCTAGGTGGCTTCACTTGCCCATTGGGTGCTCTTGACTGACTCCCCCAGAGCCAAGGCTCAGAGGACTAGAAAGAAGCCACCAGGTTAGGTCAACTGCTGTCAACTCTAGCAGTCTCTTCAGCATGGCAGTCTCGGCGGAGGCCTTCCTGTCCACCCCCAGAGCCTAAGCAGTCCACAATGAAGAGGAAAGAATTAAGCCCTACTCTCAGTGGCAGGACCAGCAAAGGCTGTCAGGCCTCTTCTAATCTACCGCATATTTGCTCAAGGTCTTGAGCTGAGGCCTCTCACTTTCCCCTTGGAGATGTGCGTTGACTTGAAATGTTTTAAGGTCCTTTATGGCTATGGCTTTCCCAGCCAGGCTGTGCCCTCTCTCAGGGAGGGAGGAGAAGAAGGCTTTGGTCAAGTGCTACAGATCACAGCTTAGGCTCGGCAGAGGCTTAACCAAGACAGCAGGAGTAGAAGTTGCATATGTCAAACATCATGCTGACGACATGTGTTCTCTAGACACTGGGCACAATCATGTCATGGGACTGCAAAATCCCAGGGCAGAGGCCTTGCTGGGGAGCAGGGAAGCGAGGTGCAGGCAGGCAATATAGCAAACACCAGGTTAAAGTGGACAGGGTGCATGCTGTCTTGTTGATGGTGGGTCTCACGCATGGCTCTTGCCTGCTGCAGTTTTAAAGTTAGCCGACGAAGTCAGATTGAAGCTATTCATTTCCCTCTTGCTTGGGCAACCCAGCTATATGACATGAAGACTTATACAATGCCTCTGTTCAAACCTGATCCAGCATGCATTCTAGAATTTCAGAATTTTCCTGAATTCCATGTTCCTTTTCTTTAAGATAGAACAGGAAGTGGCACCTACTTCACTGTGCCGTTGAAAAGATTAAATGAGATAATGAAGATTGGCAGCTGTCATCACTGTCAGTAGTGTCCTCAATCATTAAGACTCAACCAGTAGGAGGGAGGAGAAAGAAAAAGTAAAAGAAAAAAATCCAGGAACACTAGTGTTTGCACAGAGATGCACCACTAATTAAAAATATAAAGAGATGGGGCTGGAGCGGTGGCTCAGTGGTTACAGTGCTTGCCCAGCATGTGTGAGTACACAGGTTCAAACCTCAGCACCCATGTATACAACTGTCAGAGCAACAAAAGCCATGTGAAAAACTCAATGAAAATTGATTCTCTCTGTTCTCTCTCTCACACACACTGTCCTTCTTTCTTTAAAAAAAAATATAAAGAGAAAAAGAATTCATGACAATTTATGTGGCTGCAATACAAGTCAATTTTTAAAAACTTTATAAACAACAGTATCATATTTAAACATGTGTTTTATTTTGACAAAATTATATGTGTACACAATTTTAAAAGTCTAGTAATTCTCCTCATTTCCCCTGAGTCACACTTAGATGCATCCACATTCAACTCTTTCTGTGACATTAGACTCTATATTTTTAAAAATCATTTTTTTTGTAGAATTAGATGTAACTATTGATTTCCTACTATGTAAAATGAATTTTTTTTACCACCACTCCTCCAACATACAGATGTATTTGCCTTCCAGCAGAATTATATCACTTTTTGGTTGGAACAGTACCTAGTCCATTCTTTGCTACTGAGCCACATATGATCCCATTTCTTTTCTCATGCAACTTTTTGTTTTCCCTGGGATTAATGATTGTCCATAGTTTTTGGTACCTTGGTTTCTCTACCTTTGACTAATTAATCTCTTAACTCTAAGGAAGTGAAAACTCCGCTCAACATGTCCAGACATATTATAATTAACACTGATGATCAATAAACTCCACTTTATTCTTGTTGACATCCTGCACCATATGTTGACAATCCTCAGCTGTCTGCTCATCCTTAACAGTGAAGCACTAAACATCTGTTAGCAAACTGTATGGACGGAAGAAGCTTTGGACTATGGGTGACATTCTAGAACAATCTGGCTGAGCTGATTCCTTGAGGATACACTGAATATCAGTATCTGCATGTCTTTTCTCTGAGGACAGTTGGTTTAATCAGAGAAGGATCCACAGTCTCCTGCCCAGGTTGGGGGCTAGCGCATTATACCTGCTGCAGGAGCGTGGGGGCTGAGTTGAGCCAGAGGACTTCTCCCTTCACTTAATTCCCCTATTTATGGTGTGGAATTCCCTCTCTGCCCACCCCTTACCTAGTGCTGCTGAATTCAGACCTTCTCCATTTCAATCTCTCTAGAGAGGGAAATTCTAGTCTTCTGGAAGAAAGAATTAGTGGTCTAATCACCCCTCATAAAGACTTTCAGCCAGCCAGGCTCAGAGCCTATGGTCCCAGCACACAAGGAAGCTGAGGTGGGAGGATCACAGGATCATGTGAGTCAGGAATTGGAGACAAGTCTGGGCAACACAGAGAGACCCTAGCTCAAAAAAAAAGAAAAAAAAAAAAAAAAGACTTCCAATCCAACCCAACCTAGTTTTGGCCTATCTGGTAAAATTTTCAAGGGTACATGGAAATTCTGATTCTTACATTTTCAGGATCTTGAAATCCATTTAACCTGTCTTTGGTCTTTCCCAATGATTTGGTTGAGTTTAACTTTCCAGTATGTTGGATGATACCATTCAGTTGCCTGTTTACCAACATTTTGACTATTGACTCTTGTGTATTTATGGGTTTGTGTCTTTTTTTTTTTTAAGAAAGAGGGGACAGTGAGAGAGAGAAAGAGAGAGAAGCAATTTTTATTTAGTTTTTCAAGTAACCTTCACTACTCAGATACTTTGCTGTGTATGTGGTCCTGGGGTTTGAACTCACTTACTCGTGCATGCCAGGCGAGCACCATATCCACCAAGCCACCACTCCAGCCCCTGGGTTTGTGTCTTAAAAAAAAAAATTAACCATTGTTTTAGGAAATTCCAGGGAAAGTGGCTCAGACTGTCATGTTTAACTCAAAGTCCCAGAGTGCCTATGAACCCTCACATAGGAGAAGAACTATGTATTCATTTCATAGCGAGGAAACTCAGACTCCCAGGATGTGAACTGTGTAGACACAAGTGAAGGGACTGGAACCCAGATTTGGCTCTAAACCTTGTGCTGTGTCTACACTACCACATCCATTTGGCCCAAACTGCTGTCATTTTCCCAGTGAGCCTTTAACATAAGACAATTTTGTGTAGCAGGGTGTCACGGAGGTTTGAGGATGATGGAGCAAAGGCTACATTACATCTGTTAGCACATGTTTTAACACTCAATCATTCCCACCAATAGAAATTTACCACTCTGTTCCTCTTTCTCCTTCCTTTCTCTGCACGTTCAAGGTGATCTCATTCTTCCTCTCTCAAGCTGCCTATGAAAATTAGAAATTTCTCTTTCTCTCACAGTATTTTTCAAAACAATTGAACTGTTTCTTGTCTGCTCTCTCCATACCATTGAAGTAACAGGATGTCAGGGAATGCAGAGGAACTGATTTTGACTCGTTGAAAATTCATTTATAGTTAGGGAAAAAGGGTAAGCTGCCGGAAAAATGATACAGACTTCAAAATCATGTGATAGAAAACAACTTATTTATCTCATGTAGGAGGAGTTAGCGAAGTTCTCTGCTCCAGGCAGGCATTTGGGGAACCAGACTGATGGTAGCTCTGCAACATGAGCACTAGCCTCTAAGGATGCTGGTATCACCATTGCAGGCAGCTGAAGGATGTGGAGGGACATAGTTCAGGTGGGCAGGAGTACATCTTCCTGCTGTTCATGCCTGTCATGAGACCAGCCATCTGGCTTTGCCTTACAAAAAAGAGGACTGGGAAGTATGGTATCAGACTGACAGCTGCTTCCTAAAGAGAAATCCAAATGTGGAGGAAAGGGAGATGGCATTTTTGCTGAACAGTTAAATTACACTACAACTATCAAGATATTATTAGACCAAAATGGAGGTTATCTTTCTAAATGGAATGTTTCCTTCCAGAAGGCGAGGTGGTTGAAACTGCGGTTATATTTTTAAAATACTCCCTTTTCCTTTATGGAATTTCCATCCATCCACTCATCCTTCGTATATCTGCATTTGCTATCAAAATGTGGGAAGAACCCATGAAGCAAAGAGGAACCTAGTGGATAGATCATTGCGTTTCTTTGCCCATGCAAAGTTTTCTTGCCCCATCTTTAGTATACCTCCAGTCAAAGAGATCTTGTTGTGCTTTTGGTTTGACATTGAACATTCCTTTTCCCCTCATGTAATATTCCTCCAGAACTCTCCTCCTCTCTGCACCTGTCTTCTGATGGGTTTCCTTAGGAGATAGGCCTCTTGGATTTTGAGAATTATTGGGATTAAGGGGGATACAGCAAACTTATATCTTATGAGTGAAATAAGTAGACAGGTTGCCTAGGAAATCTACTAAAATTTCAAACTTAGAGCAGAAAGGCACAGAGCTGAAATTTAGTTAGAAATAACTGGAATGCTTCTGTGGATTAGGATGGAATTAGACAGGAAGGAGGAATATCAACCTTGCAAATGATTTTGGAATATTGGAATGATTGGATTTTGGAATTTTTTGGGTAGCATAGAAGGACAATGGCCAAGAACAAGTGGCTTCAACTTGTACTTCATGGGGATATCTCTGATGTCATTGTTTCAGACAGACAAGAGGTATAAGGACTCAGACCATCTTATACAGCAACCATAGCAGCAGAAATATTTCTGCACGGATCTCTTGGTCCTCACCCAACCCAAATCCAAGAAACTAGAAAACACTTTCTGCAGGACAGAAAATACCTATTTTATCTGGGGCTAAACAATTTGAAAAGGAGCCAACACATAAACAGTGGTTGTCAGACTCTGTTATAAATCTCAGTCCTGGTCCAATATGTACACCCTCTGTATAAGCAAGCCAAGTCACCAGACACATGAATTAATTCAACAGTTCTGAACAAGGGATCCACTCAGAGAAATCAGAAAATATATCCCCCATGAACAAAACCTAGTCCATTAAACCTAATTAAATAAAGAAGTACTCTCCATTCACAGTCCCAATGAGACGAGGGAGAAATAATCTGAAATCAGAATCCATCAGTAATTGAATCTACTTTTGGACTTTAGTTGTGAATAAACAAGTTTTATTTTCTGGCAGGATCCAGCTGCTCTTTTTTTCCTGTCATTTCTCAGATCTGTGTTATTTTGAGTTGGTTTCCTTCTTAGTTGGAATGTCCACATGGTGGTCCAGGTGGCCGTTAGCAGTTCTAGGACTTCTTTTTTCCAATGTTTCTTTCTTTCTTTTTTTGTACTTAGAATTTAAATCAGGGGTTTTGCTACTAAACTGTATCCCCAGCCCTTTTTATTTTTCTTTTGAGACAGGGTCTTCTTAAGTTAAATTGCTTAGGGCCTCAGTAAGTTGATAAAGCTGGCCTTGAACTTCCAATTCTAGGTGTGTGCCACTGCCAAGATGCCCAGCTCTTTGCAGTATTTCTGCAAAAGTGACTCTTAGTGGCCTGACATTGGGCAGTGCCCATTACTAAGCCAGTCACTGGACCTAGAGATTCCTATTACATTTTGGTCTATCCTTGGAGTTTGGGAGTAGTGTCATCTCCACCCAGTCCACTCTGAATGGAGAATGGTACAGTTTCCGAAATAAAGAGATGGGTGCTAGATCAACAAACAAAACAAAAAATGTATCATTCACTTACCCCACATAACTGTCGTTCATGTGGAAAGCAACACAGAAACATCCTTAGCCTTGCCTGTGTTCAGAAAGCAATCCATCCATTCTGAAAATTGCTTGAAGAAATAAAACTGATAAGCAAATCAATAAGATCTCCAACCCATCTTTTACATCTTTTTTTTAAGAGAAAGAGGAGAGAGAGCTAATTTTTTCATCTGATTTTTGTTTTTCCTTTATTTATTTGTGTATGCTGGGGATTGAACCTGGGACCTCACACATGCCAGGCAAGCACTCTACTACTGAGCCACCTCTCCAGCCCCATCTTACATCTTGATTACATTTTTAAATTTAAAAATTCACATATGATGGCAAAAGATCAAAAATCTTAATGTGTACATTTCTGCTAGGAACGTAGATAGTTCATAAAATGAGAAAAGAAAAATTTTGAGAACGAATCAAGGCAAAAGAAATTAGTAGTAATGACCTAGACCAAAGCCTGTGATTATTCCAATAATAATCCTCAGGTTATGCTACATCAGAAAGAGGGAGGGATGTGAGCATGGGAGAGTAAGACAAACAGGAGCTGTCTATTACTCACACGTCTAGTGAGCTGGCATCCCCTGCCTAGGGAAGAATACAACTGGAATTCCGAGAAGCAGGAGGAGACACAGGGGGAGCCTCCAGCCACTAACAACACCAGCAAGGTCAGCCAGGAGATGCTGGACAGTTTGTGAGTTGCATTAGTACCTGGCTCTCCAGGGATCTTCAGTTTAAACAAATGACTTCTCCTTCACGCTTGTCTTCCAAACCCCATGTAAATTTCTCTTGGGCCAACTCTAAACCCTAACCCTTTAAGTAAGGAAATTCTGTGAAATATAGTTCTCTCAGCTTCATTAAGAGTCACAGTACAAAGCCATCATCATAATTAAATAAGAGAATCAAAGAAAAATGCACTCAGCAGTTAAATAAAAAATGTAGAGAAGAGTGACAAAATAAACCTAATGAAAGTAAAAGGAAAACATTAATAAGGACAAAAGCAAAACTTAATAAATTAGGAAATGAAGACTCAATAGACGTATTGAATAAACCAAAGTGTTTATTTGTGTAAAGGCTAATAAAATAAAGAAAACATTTAGCAGTGTTAATGAAACAAAAAGGATCGCACAAACCATTATGAATAAGAAACAGTGCAAAATCCTCGAAAGAGCTTTCTAAACAAAAAGACTACAATAAATAATGGGAAACTGAAATATACAATACCAGTTTTAAGAGCATTATAACCATAACAATCAAGGAAAAATATAACAAATTATGTGAAAGAAATGTACACTGAGAATTACAAAATATTGCCGAGATCAATTAAATATAACTAAAATACATAGGCATACAATGTTCACGACTTACAGAACTCAACATTTCAAATGTTCCCAGAATGATCTATTCCCAACAATCCAAACTAAAATCCCAGCAGAGATCTTTTCTCAGGGGGGAAAGGAAGCGGGATTGAAATTGAGAAACTGACTCTAAGATTTATATGAAACTGCAAAAGGACTACAGTTTTCAAAACGATTTTGTAAAAGAGAATAATGTTAGAGGACTTAGACGACTCTTTGATTTCATGACTGCAAAGCCATAGCAATCAAGAGAGCGTGGGGCTTGGTCTGAGGATGGACACACAGATCAACGGATCCTTCAAGGCCAGTGGCCTTCCCACAAATGCCAAAGTGATTCGGAGGGGACTGTTTTCAACACACGGAACTGGACAAATGTATATTAGATCCAAAGAAAATCAACCTTGATCCTTAACTTGCACCATGAAAAAATTAACATGAAGTCCATCATAGACCTCAACGTGAAAGCTAAAATTGTAAAGTTTCTAAGAGAAAATACAAAATCCTTATGATGTTGGGTTAGGCAGATTTCTTAAGGCACAAAAAGCATAAAGTGTAAAAGAAAAAATAATAAAATGGATTTTATCAAAATAAAACACCTTGGTATTTGACAGTAATTAAGAAATTGAAAAGATGCTGCATATTGGGAGAAATATTTGGAACTCCTATATAAAGAATTCTTTTTAACAATAAGGTAAACGACTGAGTAAAAAATGGATAAAATATTAGAATAAACTCTTGACCAAAGATATATGACAAAACACATGTGTGAAGATGCTTAACAGAATTCGTCCTCTGAATAAGTAAATTAAAGCCATATTGAGATATCATGATACCATACTAGTAGACTAAAATTTAAAATCATACCAAACTTGGGCAAGAACCTGGAATAACTGCTACATCCACACATCGATGACGGGAAGGTGGAATGTTGCTGCCATTTTGGAAAGTCAATTTTTTATAAATTTAAGCATAGATCCCATAAAACCCAATCCTATGCATCTAAGAGAAATGAGCAATATATCTACACACAGACTTGAATACCAAGGCTTCGATAGTAGCTTTATTTGTAACAGCCTCTGTATTCATTTCCTGGGGCTCTAACAAATTTTCACAAATGTGGAGGTTTAAGACAACAAGAATTTATTCTCTCACAATTCTAGGGGCCAAAATCCAAAATCAGTTTCTGTAACTTGAAATCCAGGTGTGGGCATGATGGTGCTCTTGTGCAGGTTCTAAGGGACCCCTCGTTCCTTGTGTCTGCTAGCCTCTAGTGGCTGCTGGCATTCCTTACTGTGTAGCTGTATCCAGCATCTTCAAATTCCCCTCTGCTGTTTTCATCTCTTCTTCTCGAAGTGTGTCGTATCCCCCTCTTCATTCCTGTCATAAGAAATATGTCTGATTGCATTCAGTCCTCACCCTGCCAGCCCGGTATCATCCCATCATCTTGAGATTCTTAATCATATTTGCATGTATGCTTTTTCCGTGTAAAGCAACCCAGGTTCCAATGATTAGTATATGAATATCTTTTGGAGAGCCATTGTTTTTCAACCTACTATGCCCTCGAACTGAAAATAACCCAAATGTTCATCAACTAGTGCCTGAATAAACACATGGCCTAGGCCATGCAAAAGACTACTATTCAGTAATAAAACGGGATGAACTATTGATACGTGCATTCGCAAATCTTAAACATATTATGGTGAGTAAAGGAAGCCATACACAAAAGGCAAATTCTGATTCCATTCATAGGAAATTTTGGGAAAAGCACAGCGGCTGTGATGGAAATCAAACCAGTGGTTTCCTGGGGCAGAGGTGGGGGAAGAAATTGACTGCAAAATGGTTGTGAGGGAACTTTCTGGAATGATCTTAAATACCAAAAGTACATTTTTGTTGGAGAATACAGGAATGTGTTCTTTTGTTAAAATGCACTAAACTGTACTTGAAAATGGATGAATTTTAAAATGGAAATTATATATCAATAAAGCTGGTTAGAAAAAGACTATATATTGAAGAAATTTAAAAGTCTAGATGACTTGATTGCTTTTTAAGGAAAATCTAACTAAAATAGAGTGCAGAAGAAATAGAAAGTCTGAATAGAGTGCTAAATATGGAGTAGATGGAGAAGTTCAGGAGGAAAGCCTACCCCAATCCACATCTTCTCTGAATTACACCAGGGGGATCCAAAATAGATTTGTTTGCAGATGATTTATCTCAAATGGGACAGAATTTCTATGAAACTTGTATTGTTTTCATGCATAAAGAACAAAATTTCAATTTATTTAATGAAATTGATTTAACCAATACAAAAATTTGATAACAGCACAAAAATGACAGCAACTGAAAAATGTGCTCATGAATTAGCTATCAATAAAACGTTAGCAAATCAAGAGCATTCATATTTGAAAAGAACACCACACTCTGCTTAAATAGGGCTCATTCCAAAAATGCAAGTTAAATTTGAGGAACTAAGGAAAATAAATAGAAATCTGGGCATGGTGGTGAACACCTGCAGCCTTAGTTACTTGGGAGGCTGAGGTAGGAGGATGGCTTGAGCCCAGGAATTGGAGGCTGTCCTGGGCAACAGTGTGATCACGTCTCAGAAACAAAAAACAAACCAACTAAAAACAATGTAGAGATTAATTAACTTGAAGCATTAGCTCTCCCTTCTTCCAGCTCCCCAGGAAAGACAAGTTATACTGGGTGGTGGTTGTGGGGGGGCATCTTCTTACACTACTGCTCCTTTTTAGGGTGCAAAAGGTGAATGAAAACAAGTCTTAGAGCATTGCCTTGTGGGGTGAGTAGTGGTGGGGAGCTTCTGATGCTGTCCTTTCCACAGGAGGACTCTTGCACCCCCACCCCTTCTGCTCCCTGGGCTTCTCATAGGAGGGAGTTGGATCTATTACTAACTGACAGTCCTGAGAAACCGAGCTGACCATCTAAGGACTGAGCCCTCAGAAGCCATGAGTACCAAATAAACTTTTCCACCTCTAACACTGTTCTTGTCAGATCTTTTGTTGCTGCGTTGACTAAAACATTGGCAACATCTAATATCTTAAAACAAGAACAGGAAAACATAAAGAAGCAAAATGCTAGGTATAAGGAATAGAATAGTTGGAACAAATAGATTACATCTACCTGGGAGAATGCATTAGTGATTTGGAAGATTAGATTGAGATCATCTTCTTTAAGGAAAAGGAAATGATAAAGAAATAGAACATATGGACAAAAGGTCTGTAACACACCAAAAAGTAGAAGGGTTAACATCCAGACAATAGGAGTCCCAGGAAGCAAGAAAAATTAAAAAATGAAGCACAAGGTACACTTGAAGAAATAACGAAACGTGTTTTAGAGTTAAGCAGAGGAAAGGAGGAGGGGGAGGAGAAGGAGGAAGAAGATGAATGGGAGAAGAAGGAGGAGGAGGTAGAGAAGGAGAAGCAAGGCTTTGGACTGAAAAGGACAGCAGAGAATAGAGAAGATGAGGGGATGTGAAATGTAAGGGGAAATTCTCAATATTTCCAGGGAAGGTCAGACATAAGGGAACAAGAGTCATATTGATTGTTAGAGGTTTGTAAGACTTGGGTACAGGAAATCATAAAAGTATTGGTTTACAAATATTACAAGGAAAGAATTTAGACTCTAGAATTTTATATCTAACTAAATTATCATTAGAACAGGGCAACATTGATGTGGGTGAAGCCTAATTAACGAATGCAATAGAACAAGGAGCCCAGCCACAGCCCCAGACCTGTGTGAAATCTGGGTACCAGAGAGAGGTAGCAGAACGGACCCGCAAAGAACCTTGCATAAGTAGGAAATACTGGCCATTCAGATGGAAAAAGGTGAAGTTGAAGTCCTTTTTATCACATATTGAAATCAATTGAGGACTTATGCATTAATATCCAAAATTTAAAAACTCCTAATAGAGGGACTGGAGCAGGGGCTCAGTGGTGTAGTACTTGCCTGGCATGCATGAGGACCTGGGTTTGCACCCCAGCACCACGAACACAACTAAATGTTGTAAAAACAGAAAAAGAAAAAGAAAGCAAATTAATTCTCTCTTTCTTTCTCTCATTCTTAAAAAAACTCCTAGTAGAAAAATCTTTCTTAAGACACAAAAGTATTGGTTATAAATGAAAAGACTGATAGACTTCTCTATATTAAAATCAAGAATCTTGGTTTCCTAAAAGACATATGAAAGAAGCTAGGAAGACACATTAGTAACTCAGAGAAGGTATTTATAATATATAAAGACGATGGAGGATTTGCTTTGAGAACAGATAAAGAATCTCTGCATATTAATAAGAAAAGTACACACATACAACCCAATAGAATATTGCTGAAAGATACAAACAGATATTTCCCAGAAGAGAAACACATATCTGCCATAAATAGATGAAAAGAGGATCATCATCATTAGTGATCAGAAAATGCAAATTAAGGCCACAATGAGATATCATTTAAGACTCACCAATTGGAAAAAATTTAAAAATCTGACAATGTAAAAAATGAAGAGAGTATGGATTCAAAAGATCTCTCTCTCTCTCTCTCTCCTCTCTCTTTTATTGCTGGTGGGAATTTAAATGGATACAACTAGTATAGAAAACATTTCAGCATGACCTCCTGAAGTGTTCCATGCTGTCTGAGCCAACATTTCTAGTCCTGGGGGAATATCCAAGAGAACCAGGCCTAAGTACAACAGACAGCACATAGACCAACATCACTATTGCTTATGTCAACAAAAATCTGGCAATTTAAACGCCCGTTGGTGGAGGAGTCGGTGTGTACATTGATACATTCACATGATAAAAATATTACATAGACAAACCAAATGAACTAAAATGATATACAACTCTAAGGATAAATAATAAAATACTAAGAGAAAGCTGTTGTCCCCCAAAGTTGCACGCAGCACACCACTTTTATGAAGTTAACTAAAAGCCCCACCTCTGAATCTTGTTTCCTTGGGGACCATGCTTTCCGTACACAAGCTTTTACGGGGACATTCTTGATCCAAAGCATAACAGCTTCTTATGATCTAGCTTTAGAAATTAAGGCCAGGGGAGGCATAGACTACTTCTCAAAGGATGAGAGATTTGAGATACAAAGAAGAGAGAAGCTGATAGCAAACATCTTGGAGACAGGCTACCACATGACCTACCTAACTAAATAAATGCATACATAAAAGCAGGTCATGCACGGACCAACGAGAGTGAGTCATAAACCCGCGGTTATGATTAATTAATTTCTCTGCACCTGAGTTCCACTGGAAAAAAAAATAGAAATGATTCTAAAAAACAGTGTTCAGAGCACTCTCATGTTAAAATGTATGAGATGGCAGTTTTCCCTAGGTCAAGCATGGTCAAATATAAGCAGTTTTACACAGTTCAGTGTAGTAGCAATAATTCTAGAAATATACATTGCATTCAATTTCTTTTTTTTTTTGAGGTGCTAAAAATTGAACCTATGCGCAAAGGCACATGCTAGGCAAGTGCTCTACCACTGAGCTCTGTCTGCAGACTTGCATTTAATTTCCACATGGGAAGACTATATCATGACTGTACTGGTCTCCTCCAAATTAATTTATTAATTGAATATAATTTCCACCAGAATTCAATGATTGTTTTTTCAACTTGAAAAGCCATGCTCTAAAGTTTATGCAAAGATTCAATATGAAAGAAAGGTGAATAAAATTATGAAAAAAGGAAATAAGAAGATAATTGCTCTGTTGGTTAATAATATATATATATATACACATATATAATATATTTTTTTTTTCAGGGCTGAGGACTGAACTCAGGACCTTGCGCGTGCTAGGCAAGTGCTCTGCCGCTGAGCTAAATCCCCAAACCCAATAAAATATATTTAAAAGCTATAATAAATAGTGTAGCAAAACATCCAAACAGGGGCTGGAGCAGTGTGTCTCAGTGGTTTCAGCACTTGCTTTGCATGTGCAGGGACACAGGTTCAAACCCCAGCACCACATACACAACAAAGTGGTGGAGCAACAAATGAAAGCCAAATGAAAAACTAAATATAAATTGATTCTCTCTTTCTGTCTCTCTCAGTGCCCCTCTTTCTCAAAACAAAACAAAACAAAAACAAAAACAAAAAATCCAAATATACAACTGTAAAGGTGGAGGGAAGTAGAAAGTCCAAGCTATGTCAAGTGTTTATAAGAATGTAAGATAAGTAAATGAGATTTCATATCCATAAGGAAGGGGTGGACTATTTGTTAATCGGTATTTGCATAACCGTCTTAGTTTTTAAGAAAAAATATGGTTGGATTCTCTATAGTTATTCCTTACCAAAAATAAGCTTCATATTGATTACATATTTAAATGAGAAAAATTATGTCATTAATATCTTAAAAGAGAATAGGGGATACTTTTCTTACTGTTTAAGGAAAAGGAACCCTTTCTGCTCTTTTTTTCTTTTTTTGGTACCAGGGGTTGAACTCAGGGTTGCTTAACCACAGAAACCTTTTTATAGTTTATTTTGAGAAAGGGTCTTGCTAAGTTGATTAGGACCTTGCTAACGTGCTGAGGCTGACTTTGAACTGGCGATCCTCCTGCCTTGAGCCTCTTGAACCGTTGAGATTACAGGAGTGAGCCACCATGCCCAGCATCCTTACTACTCTTGCCACCAAAGCAAAAGCAATAAAGTAAGCTACTGACAGATTTGACTATGTAGAAAGCTTAAATTCTTACTGTGAAATTTGTTATGATGAAAAATTAAAGATATCAAATTAAGATTTTTTTGGCAAGAAAAATACAGAAGGAGTCAATATTCTCTATACAAAGTATTCTTCAAAATCACTAAGAAAGTGAATGGCCTAATTATAAAAACTGGGAATTAGCAGGTGTAGGCAGTTCACAAAACTAAAATCCAATAAATATGTTGAAAGTATTGATAGTATTAAAGATAAAGGCAAAACGAGCTCTCTTTTCCCCTTTAACAAACTGCAAAGATTTGAAGGAAGAAATAAACCTGTGGGCTGGAGTGGCAGCTCAGAGGTTACAGTGCTTGCCTGGCATGCACAAGGATGCAGATTCAAACCCCAGCACCACGTACACAACAATGTGCTGGAGCAAGGAAGGCCACATGAAAAACTAAATAAAACTGATTTTCTCTGCCCTGACTCTCTCTGCCCCTCTCTTTCTTAAAAAAAAAAAAAAAAAGAAAGAAATCAAAAAGAAAAAGAAAGAAAGAAAGAAACCCGTTGGGCTGTAGAGAAAAGGACATAACCCATTGGTTTGGGTTACTCATTGGTTACGTAACCAACGAGTACAACTTTCCTGGAGGGTCAAGGAACCATCTAGAAGAGCTTTGAGTTAAACACAGTAGAATAAATACATGGCTTTCTCTCTGTCCCTTCTGAGAACCCCACTAGACTGACATAAAATTAAAAGAGAAGTGCGAGATAACAAGGAGATGACAATGGAATAGAGTTGTCAATACAGCTTTGGGAGTTGAAAAACCAGATGCACAAAGAGAGAATGTCAAACAAAACACATGTGTTTCATTTTGCTTCCCCCACCCCCAAATCCTGCTAGAGTTACAGCGAAGGGATTGTTGTAAAAGGCTTGGACCAAGCTGGGTGTGGTGATGCACATCTGTAATTCCAGAGGCTCAGGAGGCTGAGGCAGGAGGATCACAAGTTCAAGGCTAGCCTCAGCAACTAAGTGAAGCTTTAACAACTTGGTGAGAACCTCTCTCAAAATAAAAAATAAAAAGGGCTGGGGATGTGGCTCAATGGTTAATCACCCCTGGTTTCAATTCCTAGGATCAAACATAAATAAATAAATATAAATAAAATTTTAAAAGGCTTGGACCCATTAGGGTGGGGAGAATAGGAAAAGAGGAAGCAGCAATATATGTGGATAAGCTGAAAGCCCAGTAGATGCGGCATAGTTTACTTGACAATCTGAGAAAACTGGGAAGTCACCTGGAATTTGCCCTAGAATCTTCAAAAGACCAAGAATTGGAGGCCTCAGATACCTCTGGAAAGAGGTGAGGGAGGGGATATGTGTGGCTAACATGGGAGGGGCTATTTGAAAGCTATTTAAGTGGCAGTTAGATCTTGGGGTCCCCTCTACAAATCTGCACCTGGAGTGTCTGCCCCACTTTGACCCTGGCAGGTGACAGGGGATCTGTTCTCTGAAGACTGTTGTTGGCGGCCATATCATGACAGTCTCTGCCTCTGCAGTCACACTGCCTCCTCTGTGTAATGTCCCTCTGACTTCTCTTCAAAGG
This sequence comes from Aplodontia rufa, assembly GCA_004027875.1. Lineage (NCBI taxonomy): Eukaryota > Metazoa > Chordata > Mammalia > Rodentia > Aplodontiidae > Aplodontia > Aplodontia rufa. The sequence goes on along the minus strand of PVKS010000680.1, from coordinate 30,875 downwards.
ACCCTGTGATAGCATTTAAGGCCTTTCCAAATAACACAAGATAATTCCTGCATCTCCGAATCCTTATTTAATCGCATCTGCAAGTCCAAAGAAGTTAATGTAAACTCATAGGTTCTAGGAATGAGGATATGAACGGTCTTTGGTGACGTTTTTTAGTCTGCCATGTATGTTAAATTCGATGTATTGATTTCAGATGTTAAACCAATTTTGTATCTCTGGAAGTTTATCCTGGCTATGTGTATCACTCTCATTAGAGACACATTGCTGGGTTCAATTGGCTCAAAATTTTAAAGGATTTGTAAAAAAAATATTTTTAGCCCTAACATTCTGAGTATCATGTAGGAAATTCGTTTGACGTATTTCGCACTCTTTGTTAGGTTTAGATATGGTTCTAGTGTCAGTTCTTCATGTATTTTAAAGAAACTCATTTTTGGTATCATTGGTTTTTCTCTGTTGTTTTTCTGTTTCCTTTTAAAATACTGATTTCTCAGCACATTACAGTGACACAGCAAAATCTATATTCATAGCAGCTCAATTTACAATAGCTAAATTATGGAACCAACCCAGATGCCCTTCACTGGATGAATGGATCCAAAAACTGTGGTATGTATATACCATGAAGTTCTACTCAGCAATTGGAAGCAATGAAATTGCAGCCTTTGAAGGTAAATGGACGGCAATGGAAGAAATTATGCTGAGCAAAGTTAGCCAAACCCAGGGAGTCCAGGGTCGAATGTCTTCACTCATCTGTGGAGGCTGGAGCTAGACCCAAGCCTGTGTGAAAGGAGGTCAACCCTAGTGTATTAGACCCAGCAAGGGTGTAGCAACACATAACCTAGGGCAATCATAGAGATGTATTGGGAACGAAGGGGGAGAGGGCAAGGGGGAAGGGTAAGGGTAGGAGATTAGGGGGGCTCTAGGGAGTAAATCTAATTTTAAGAATATATAGAAATCATATTGTTTCATTGGAAGCATTTTTGATCGTACAATAACTAAATTTTTTTAAAAATTATCTGTATCAAAGGCTTTTATGGGTCATGAAGGGAGTTTTTTTTTTTTTTAAAGAGAGAAGGACAGTGAGAGAGAAAGAGAGAGAGAGAATCAATTTTTATTGAGTTTTTCACATGGCTTTCGTTGCTCTGGCACTTAGTTGTGTACGTGGATTGCTGGGGTTTGAACCCGTGTACTTGAGCATGCTGGGCAAGCGCCATAATTGCCGAGCCACTGCTCCAGCCCCAATAACTAAATTTCTTAATAAAAAAATAAAATAAAATACTGATTTCTACTTTTTATTATTTCCTTAACTTTTCTCATTTTGAGGTTAATTTTCCTTTTTTAAGAAGAAGAAGAAAGGGTTGGGGATTTAGCTCAGTGGCAGAGCGCTTGCCTATCACGTGCAAGGCCCTGATTTTCAGTCCTCAGCCCTGAAAAAAAAAAGAAAAAGAAAAGAAGAAGAAGAAGAGGAGGAGGAGGAGGAGGAGGAGGAGGAGGGAAAGGAGGAAAGATAGAAAGCATAATTTTATTCACTTATTTATCGGGCTTTTGTTCTTCCAATACTTAGTTTTGTACTAAATATTGTATGTTAGCTGGGGTTTGAACTCAGGTCCTTACACATGCCAGGCAAGCACTGTAACCACTGAGCAACCTCTCCAGCTTCTACTTTTTAAAGTTTCTTTCTTTCTTTCTTTCTTTTTTAAGGTAGAAGGAAACAGAAAAACAAGAGAGAAAATCAATGACACCAAAAATGAGTTTCTTCAAAATAACGTGTTCTGGAGTGTCCGTTGTTATGAATCATTCATGTGTGCTTAAAAAAAAAATCCGTCTATTTTCTGAGTTTGAGTACTGAATTCTGGAAATACCCATTAAATCAAGCTTCTTTGTTGTGTTGTGCAAATCCTATACATTTTTATTGATTTTTATCCTTCTTTAGCCATAAGTACTTGAGAAGTGCTGAAAATGTTCACTTATTATAGTGGATTGGCCCATTTCTCCCTGAATCTATCATCTATTCTAATACGTATAACAGTTTGTAATTATTATATCTTCCCAGTGCATTCAACATTTTCTCATTATAAAGTGATTTTTTTACCCTTAACAATGTTTCTAATTTAAAGCTTCTTTTGTTTATCTAGCTCACTGTATTTTCTTTTTAGTTGCTTACAGTTTGTCTTCATTTTATTTCAACCTTTCTCTGTCTTCATGTTTTATGTCTGTCATTTTGTCACAGCACATAGATAAGATTTTACAAAGTTAAATATGACCATATCTATTCATTTAACAAGTGAATTTAGGCTGGAGTGGTAGCTCAGTGGTCGCAACATCCCCAAGCTGAATGTCATGGAGCTTCTGCCCTACATTTTCTTCTAAGAGTTTTATAGTTTTAGCTCTTACACTGAGGTCTTTGACCCATTTTGAATTAATTTGTGTGCATAGCAAAATGTAAGTGTCCACTGGCTCTCTTTTGTGTGAAGAGATCAGTTTCAACACCGATTGTTGAAAATGTTGTCCTTTCCCTGTTCAATACATTTGGTGTCCTTGTCAAAAACCGTTTGACTGCATGTAAAGTTGTTTTCTCTTCCATGGTCGTGTGTGTCTATCTTGATACCAGTACTACTCTGTTTTTATTGTTGTAGCTTTAAGGTAAGCTCTGAAAATAGCAAGTGTGAAACTTCCAACTCATTCTGTTTTCCAAGATTATTTTGACAACTCAGGGTCCCTTGAGATTCCATGTAAGTTTTAGGATGAATTTGTTCATTTTTGAAAAAATGTCATTAGGGAAAAACCATTGCCTGCTATACCTCGGACAGAGAGCTAATATTCAGAATATACAAAGAACTCAAAAAACCGAACACCAAAACCACAAATAATCCAATCAATAAATGGTTTAGGGAGCTGAATAGAAATTTCCCAACAGTGGAAGTCCAAAAAGCCCATAAATATATGAGAAAATGTTCTACGTCACTAGAAATCAGAGAAATGCAAATCAAAACTTCACTGAGATTCCACCTCACTCTTGACAGAGTGGAAAAAATGAAGAGTACGAACAATGACAGATGCTGAAGGGGTTGTGGGAAGAAAGGAGCATTGTCACGCTGTTGGTGGGACTGCAAGCTTGTACAGCCACTCTGGAAGGCAGTGTGGAGACTTCTCAAAAAGCTAGAGCTGGAACCACTTTATCACCCAGCTATCCTGTTCCTGGGTATTTTCCCAAAAGAGCTAGAATCAGCATACTACAGAGACACAGCTAAATCAATGTTATAGCAGCTCAATTTACTATAGCTAAACCATGGAACCAACCCAGATGCCCCTCACTGGATGAGTGGATTCAAAAACTGTGGTACATATATACAATGGAGTTCTACTCTGCTATTAGAATGATATCACGGTATTCACAGCCAAATGGATGGAGATGGAAAAAATTATGCTAAATGAAAGATCCCAAACTCAGAGACTGAAGGGCCAAATGTTTTCTCTCATATGTGGAAGCTAGAATACAATTGGAAACAAACTGATAGTTGGCTAAGCTAATAACAACCTGAACATGGGTGAAATGTTACCAGAACAGGGGGAGCCTTGCCAATGATGCTGGGGGGATGAAGGGAGGGGGCAATGAGGAGGGTGGGAATAAGAGGGATATCGAGGCAGCTGGAGGGAGGGAGTAGGGGGTTATCAACCCAGTGGGGAATCTTTGACTTCCATGAGAAGCCCAACTAACACAGGGGTAAAGTAGGGGAAACATGGGATTAGGGGGAACCCAAAGAGGGGAAACCATGAACTGGCATCAGCCTTCCTTGGCTTGCTCTGTCATTATGGATGTGATCAAGATTATGTGACAACAATTCCCTCCTATATGTGTAACTATGTTGAATGAATAAAAACAGCATCATTAGGATTCAGATAAGGATTGCATCTCCTTTGTAGATAGCTTTGGGTAGTGTCAGCATCTTAATCCAAGCATCAATTTTTTAAACTTACAAGAAAAAACTATGAATAAAAGAGAGTCCATATTCTTTAATTTGCCTTTGAATTTATCATCTTGTCTGATAAGTTAGTCCACTAAAAACATCAAAGTGTCTTTAACAGTTGCTTCATGTGCTAATGGGGATTATAAATATTTTTCATTTATTATCTATCAATAATGAATTCACATTTCCTCCAAGTCAATAGTTTGTAATTAAGGTTATAAGTCACAGTTAGTTGAGAGATTTTATTTTGTCTTGTAATAACCAAAAGTCATAATTTCTAAGGATATGAAAATAAAATCTATCTCTCGGTTAAAGATTTAAAAAAAAAACACAAGAGCAAACAGAAACGATCAGAAAATAAAACCAAATAAAAAGCCCATGAAACTTAAAACTAGAAAAGGTAAAACAAATATGTAAAAAGAAGTGACCCTGAGGGTAAATATCAATGTTATCACTATGACAGAAAAACAGAAATCAGCCACAAAACTTGATTAAAAGAGAGAGAAAGAAAAGAAAGAAGAAGGAGGAGGAGGAGGAGAAGGAGGAAGAGGAGGAGACGGGGAGGGAAAGGGAAGAAGGAGGAGGAGGGGAGGGGGAAGGAGAGGGGCGGGGAGGAGGAAGAGAAAGTGAAGGAGGAGGAGGAGGAAGTGGAGGAGGAGGAGGAGGAAGTGGAGGAGGAGGAGGAGGAAAGACAGGAAGTACAAGGCTTAAAGACAACAATAATTCCATAGAATTCATTTTTTTTTTGTAAAGAGAGAGAAAGAGAGAGAGAGAGAGAGACTCATTTTAATTTATTTTTTCATCTGGCTCTGGCCTTTGTTTCCGCGACACTTAGTTTTGAATGTGGTCCTGCGGTTTGAACCTGGGTCCTTGAACATGTATTGAGAAATATAGGTAAATAAAAAATCAGGCAGTTAGTTATTGACTCCAGGAAGGTCTGAAAATTGTACAGAAAAAGAAATGTAATCATAGTATACTACCCAGCTCACATTTGGAAATGAAATGTTGTAATTCAACTCTATGAAAAGATCAGGAAAAGGGGAAATATTTGTGGCAGTATAATAGCACTCTCTTTTCATCTTCCATCGCAGAAAGGCAATAGATGATGTTTAAATTTTATTAATCCAGAAAGTGGAACATAAATTATTTAGATGTATGTGGCTAGATGTCTGAAATCACAGGTATGCCTGGTGAACAGGGGCAGGCTGAAGGCCAATGTTGTTTCTTATCATGAGTTTTTGACTTTGAGTTTTAAAATTGTGTTTAGAGTATTCCTCTGAAGAAACATTTTTAAAGTTTGTAAGTACATAAAGATAAGTCATAAAGATGTTCATTGTAGTCTTGTTTGTGGCTAGAGAAACTGCTATCTATCTGGGCAGATCATTGGAGCATACGTCCTACATGCAATCATTTTGCAAGTGAAATGATGGATTAAGAAGACAACAGAAGGTACCCTTGTGATTAGTGGCTAAGTGGATCATAAACTCACATCACTGCAGGAGTTTACAGGAGGAGTAGAATCTTCTGGCTGGGATTGGTCAGGAGGAGAAGGTGAGGGTTATGCTTAGCTGGTGAGATTGAACTATGTAGTTAGGACAGTGTGTCTTAATTTTGTATTGCTGTGACGGAATACCTGATATCAAGCAATATATAAAGAAGAGAGTCTCAAGATTCTGGTGGCTGGAGAGTCCAAACAACATGGTGCTGCTAATCCAGCCTTGTCACAACATGGTGGAGAAGTAGAAAGGAATGTGGCTGCATGCAGAAGGGGTCAAGGCGGTCTCACTTTATAATGACCTGTTCTTGTGAGAATTAATCTAGTCACAGGAGGTCTGATCCCCTTCTGGGAGACAGCACTAACCTATCTGTGAAGGTGAGGCCCCCGGGACCTTTCACCTTCCACTAGGTCCCACCTCTTAAGGGGCCCACCACCACAGCAGCACCACACTAGGGACCAAGCTCCAGCACGTGAAACTTTGGCAGGGTATGAGAAAGAGCCGTGAGATGTGCAGGGGCCCAGAGTCCGGGAAGAGTGGGTAAACTTGCCAGCAGGCAGGGAGAGGGAATGGTGGTGAGGAGAGACATCCATCTAATGAGGTCACTGGGCGGTGGTAGAGCAAACCAAGGCTTTTGGTGGCTTTGCAACCATGTCCAATGTGCAGTCAAGCATCATTCCAAGCTTTTCAGCTGTGTGCTTTGTGGGGGTGGAGGTGGTCTTTTCCTGTGTTTGCTGACTTAGAAACGCAGTTTTGAGACGGCTGGTAGCCAAGATTAGACTCAGTGTAGCTGGGAGAGTTGGGGTGAGGCTGTGGCCAGGGTTAAAGTTGAGTCTGAGGCCAGGTTGAGGGTTCTTTCTGTGAGTCAGCACACGCTGGCTTCTGATTGGATCCCACTTAATTTCTGTGTCAATACTGTGGCTTAAATGCGTGAGTGCACCACGTAGTTTGGCCAGCTCGTCCTCTGGCAGCACTTCAGCCTGTGCCTTTCTGGGTCCCTTTTTCTAGGCTTCCTCATGTCCTCTTATTCCACCGCACAGGTAGGAATCTTTCCCAGATTCCCCCTGCGTCTCATTCATCCTTGTTAGCTGGAGTCTGAGTCCTCAGGCAATGGGTGCTCAGCCTGATGAGAAAGAAGCCACAGAGAGAAAGGTGGTGTGGTGGTGAGGCCACGTTCCCACCAAGGGGCAGCTGGGCTCTCTGTCTCCTTTCCCCTTCATACCAGCCAGCGGCCGGTGGCTCTTCTCTCCACATCTATTCTGGGATAGCTGCCTTACTCAGCACCCAGGAATCCTGGCCCACACAATGCCTGGCACTTTCGAGGCAGAGTACTGAAACTTTAATCCCAGCTTTCCTTTGGTTCCTGATCCCCCCAGCCGCCATGGTCTCAGCTGGGCCACTCCCTTTCCCTGTCCCCAGCAGGTACCTGAGCCAAGTCTTGGAGAAGGACTCCCTGTCTAGCCCAGCTCGGCCAGTCAGGTGCAGAAGCTGTCCCTTGGCTCAGAAGGGGAGGGCCTACGGTGATGGTGGCCACGGGACGGGGTGATGTGTCCTTGTCACTGCCATCCTCCTGGGTGCACACCTTCCTGGCAACTGGTCCTCGGCTGCCTTCCAGTTTGGCTGTCTTCCTCCTAACTTCGTGTCCCGGCACGCAGGAGTTTCAGGAGCAGCTCTGAGGATGCAGAGCCCAGCTCGGCTGGGAGGAAGCTGGGGAGGGAGGGGCACTTGCCCTCTGCCCTTCTGCCTCTCTCAGCTCCTGTTGGCCTTCTTCTCACCCTCCCTGTCCTGTTTGTTCATTTATCTGGGACTCTGCTTGCTCCTGACCTCCTCTTGCCCTGGCCTTGTTTGTCTGTCCCTGTGCCTGTCTCGCTTCGTCACCATGTCTCTGCCTTGGTCCCTGCCTGGTCTCCATCCCAAGTCCACATCATGTTTCTTCTCTCTTTTTCTGTTTGCACCTCTTGCAGAGCTAGCTCCATCAAGCCAGATGGGAGCAGCAAATCTCTTCCCCCGTTGCTTTGTGACAATGACATACAACAGATACCCATTAACGATGATAATAATTTGAGGGAGGGACGCGTGCCTCAACTGCCCCTCCATCCTATTATCTCTGTATAGGAAATTTCATCACTGAGTCACTCCTTGGAGCTAAGGCAATTCAAAACCACAGAATGTTCTTTGAGTTCCAACCAGGCAGGTGCCAGCGCCGTGCTGGGTGCTGGGAAAGTATGAGTAAGACAGGTCTCCATCCTCCACGAGCTTTCAACAGAGTGGAGGTGGGCGGCAAGAACACAAATGCTGAAATGATGAATAACGACGTGGGATGGAAATAACTGTTCAGGTAGTAATTAGAGACTGGCTGCACGTGCGGTCAAATCTCCCCACTGCTTCGAAGACCAAAGAGTCATCGGGGGCTGAGGGAGCTGTGCAGATCCTGATGGAATCTGTGAGAAGGTAGCAGGCGTGGAGAATGGGAGGGATTTGGAGATGAAGTGAGTGCCCTGGGGAGGGTGCTGGCCGTTCCAGGCTGGGGGCACAGTATGAGGAATGGTGCGAAGGTGGACGCATCAGGGCTCTGTGCAGTTAGCCTGCTGGGGCCTCGGTGCTGGTGTTTGTATTAAGTGGCACAAGGTTGAGGGGCCGTTTGAGCTCAGATGGTGGTCTTGGACTTGATCTGTTGATCTGCAGGCAGCCATGGCAGCTTTTGGAGCACAAGAATGATGGCTTGCATGTGACACACCAAGAAGCAATGAACTGCAGGCTCCAGTGCACTTCCTGTTTCTTCCTTCACGGCAAAGCACCAGAGGACCTGGGCCAGGGACATCGGTGCCACAAAGGATCACACTCAAGGCCACTGCACCTGTCTGCCACAGGAAGCCTTCAGGAGGAGGATCATTTGGCGTATTGGCGACTTTCTCCTCCTGTCCTGGGAGAGAGCTTAGCATCAACATGTCCTGAGGTCTGCAGGCCCCACGTGGCTGTGGCCTGTGTCATACTATGTCCCCTAGCTGTGGTCTTCTCAGCATGCTCTGATCATCTCCCCCCCATACTCTCAGGCTTCTTCCTACCCTTGGGGGCTGAGCAGTGGCCCCAGGGAGGCCTTTGATGCCCAGGCAGATGAATTTTGGTCCTGTCTCTCTGTTACACTTGGTAGCCCTGGTTCTCAGCTGGCACCCTTGGGTGAGGCGCTTGACAACTAATTGGTGCCCGTAAAGCACTTAAAAGCATAAAGGATGAAACCAGCGAGGAATGCAGCTGCTAATCCCTGTGTCTCTTGAGTCAGAGGAGGGGTTCGGGAGGGGACAGCCTTGAGGAGCTTCAGGACCAATCCCCTTCTTGTCCCCAGGAGATCTGTCTCTTGAGGGTCTTCCACTCCAGGAGGCTCCCTGAGCTATGGCCCCATCTGGTTGCTTCCATCTTTTAGGTCCAGGTGGAGACAGAACCTCCTGACGTCAGAAGACCTGAGCTCCCATCTCCAGAGTGGCTGCCAGGTCTGGAAAAGTCACTTCTTGACATCTGTACGTCCATAGTGACCAGTAAGAGAGGGCCTACTTCAGAGCAGCTAATGGAGCACAGGTTCCTTTTCTCACATAGCACTTTCTTGGGCCCATTCTGGGACTGATGGATCTAGCAGGTGGACAATTCCCCAGCCTTCAAGGACTTTGGACCTTCCATCCTTCCTCTTTCCAAGGCAGCAGGTGACAATGTCTCTCTCAGGTTGGCAAATGACAAAATGGAATCTGCTGAACAAGAGGGGTGGCTCCTCTTCTCTCTATCATGGGAAAGTGTTTCCTAAGCCCCAGTACTCGCTGGCCAAGATGAGTGACACACTCAGGCTGGGGAAGGGAGACCCTGCCATCAGCTCACATCACTAGCTGTCAGTGGAAAACTGCACACATTTGGATTGCTGTGGAAGTCGGCATCATGACATGTGCAGGGGGTGAGGAGGACGGGGACATCCTGTAATGAATGGGATAATTTGTCCCTTCCATGACCTCTAATGTCATACCATTCCTTTTGCAGAGGTGAAAAACCTGCTTTTTTATTATCCAAGCCTAGGCCCTAACTCCGTTTTATAGAGGTGTTCTTGCCCGAGCTTTACCAGATAAATTGAGGGAAAACACTCAGTGGTTTTCTTTGGAACGTGGCCAAGAGCTTCCCACCACTTCTGAAGGTCTCAGAGCCTCCGCAGGGCAGCTCCACAGGGCGGAGGTGACCACACAGCCTTGGGAAGGGCTGCATCTTCTGCTGTCACAATGTCACCTCAAGAGTATCCCTGCAGGACCATCTACACATGCGCTTTGTTAGAAATCACTTTTCTTGTCTATTCCTCCTTTAGGCTAGTTAAGCTGTTGTATTGATTTTTTTTCTTTGGAATTCTATGATCCAAGGAGTTCATTTCAGGATAGTAAAGAGGATGGCTCAGAATATTTGTCATCAGAGTCCCTGGCCTTGACTAATAGAGTTAGTCCTGGGGGCTGGAGACAGGATCCTCCTTGAGCACCTGGGACAATGAGCCTCAGGACAAAACTGGGGTTCCCAGCAACAGAGAAGGGTCTGGGGTAGAATATTCACGTGGAAGCTGCCAACACACATGACAGTGACACTCCTCCCACAGGGGCCTCAGCTTGCTCATCTGTGAAAAGAGTTGCTAATCTCAGCTCAGGTCACCTCCTTCCTGTCCAGCACAGGCTGGAATGGGTAAATTGTTGATCAAACACCGCCTCTGGGCTCTTGCATCCTAAACTGTCTTTACTGCCCATAGGAACCCATGCTCCACAATCCTGTGCTTGAGCCCCAGGTTCATTAACGTCACATAGAAACGCAGTTACCAAAGCATCTGACCCTCCTGGAGGCCAGTACAGTGCCTCCCTGGGTAGCCGCACTGCAAGGTCCCAGTCCAAAGGAGATGGTAGAGTTTCAAGGTTTGAGAAAAATGGTGATGTCAATGGAAGCCACCCTGCTCCACAAGCCACCTTGCTGGCATTTGGAATTCCATGCACAGAGATTTTGTCCTGCCTCCAGCAGGAGGTGGTGGGGTGGGAGTGGGGGTCAGTCCCCTGCTTGCTATTTTTTTAGGGGAACCGGGAATAGAATCCAGGGGTGCTTTGCCAATGAACTGCATCCTCAGCCTTTTTTTTTTTTTTTTTTGAGACAGAATCTTGCTGAGTTGCTTAGAGCCTCGCTAAGTTGCTGAGGCTGGCTTTGAACTGGTCATCCTCCTGCCTCAGCCTCTCAGGTCATTGGAATCACAGGTGGGCATGACCACGCCTGGCTCCTTCGTGCTTTTAAATCATATGGTGGTTGAAAATGAGACAGACCACCTGAGTTTAAGTACCAGAGCCACATATTTGATCACTCAGGGCCTCTTGCCTCATCTATACAATGGGGGAGTAACACCATTGGATTAAAAGAAACACCATGTATAAACCATGCCCGGCTCAATGCTTTGGCCGCTAACTGACTCTTAGCATATGAGATCTGGGGCTGGCTGAGGCATGCTGGGGGACCCTGATCTTCTGCTGGGCCCAGGAGCTTCAGTCGCAGCGATCATGACTCATGGGCACTCTGGGAGAGCCGCCTTGGAACCTTTGCCTCCCCTCCCAGGCCCTGGGTGGCTGGGCCCGTGGAATGATGTCAGCTGGGAAGAATGAGGGGTGCGGAGACTATAGGGCTGGGTGCAGGCTCATGCCTACCCCTGGGGCCTTCCTGGCCCTACCTTGCACCTGATCCCTAGCAGATGACCCCATAGGTAGCCGGACTCCAGGGGTCACTCCCAGGGTCATTCCAGTGACTCACTGTGGCCTCTTGAACCGGACTCAGTTCTTGGGACCTCCCAGCCTCTCCCTTCTGCATCCTGCTGCTTAAAGGTTGATCCTAACCCCAATCATAGATGGACCATTAACCCTGATTTCTAGCTGAGACCTCAAGCTGCCCTCTGACTGATATGTAACCCTGACCTTTGACTGATTTCTGACCCTGGCCATGGACTGATTAGGCTCAGAGTCCCAGTTTTGGCCTCTGGCTGGGTGCTGGCCCTGGTTTCAGATGGACCCATCTTGCAGACTTGGAAGGTACTCAGAGGGTTTCCAAGCTCCTTTATGATCCTCTAGGTACAGGCTGGAGTCCTCCACCTGTCTGGTGGTCCAGCTCCCTGCTGATGAGGAGTACTTGCCTGTCCCTTTTACTGAGAGTGGTCCATGTGGAGGAGGTGAGGCATAGGCTTAGTGGGGAAGATGCTGGTGGATTCTGCTGGCTTTGTCCCTTTGGTCCACTTCAAGATGACCCCCACTGAGGAGAGTACCCTTCTTCCTGTTTCTTCTGGCTATAGCTCTCAGATGTTAGGTACCAGCCTGCAATCCTTACCATTAGCCCAGGGGCTCCCTAAGAGTAGTGACTGAGCTTCCCAGCTGGACCAGGTCTCTTCCCCCCTTCCCTTCCCTTCCCTCCATCCTTCCTTCCTTCCTTTCACCAGAAATTGAACCCTGGAGTGCTTAACCATTCAGTCATATCCCTACCCTGTCAATTTTTTTTTCTTTTTTTTTAGACAGAGTCTCACTAAGTTGCTTAAGGCCTCACTAAGTTGCTGAGGCTGGCTTTGAACTTACAATCCTTCTGACTCAGCCTACTGAGTAGCTGAGATTACAGGTGTGCATCACCATGTCTGGCTTGGACCAGGACTCTTAAGGATAGACCGTGTCTCTTCCATTGTCTGAGGGATCCCCAAGAACAGGGTTGTCTCAAAAACCAGAGAGGAGAATCCGAGACGTGTATAAGAGCAGGTTGAATGCTGGAATTGGGCAAACTTTATTTCAATTCTTGGCTCCACTGTTTACTAGCTGCGTGCCTGTAGACCAGTCTCTTAACTTCTCTGAGCTGTTTTTTCACCTATGAAATGGGACTAGTGACATCACTTAGCTCTTAGAGTTGTGAGGATTAAATGAGATACTCTGCAGGAAGCACTGAGCAGGGTCGGGGGTGTACAAGTGCTTGGCAGATGTCAGTGGTCTGTGATGGCCTGTTCCCTTCACATCAGGGATCCCCAGAGCAGACAGCTTAGCAAGCCTGAGCTCTACACTCCTGCAGAACCAGGGTTTTCTCCCTGGTTCTCCCTTCCTATCTTTGCTCCTTGTGGCTTTGGGGACTCGGGGCCAACCTCTCTCTAGGCTCCTCTCCACCCTTCACTGTTAGAAGGCTTCTCCTCCCTGGCCTCACCTCTCTCCATTCACCCAGCCTTCTGACCCAGTCAACCCTTGTCAACCCCTAGGCTGATGTCTGCCAGGGCCTGGCTCTCTGAGACTAAGTCACAAAAGCCAGGTCTGATTCTCTAGCATGATGGCCTTGCTGTGATCCCTGGCAGCTTGTTCTCCTGAGACAGGGAGGATCCAAGGCCAGCCTGTCCCTCCCACCATGGACCTGCACCATGGGTGGGTGGGATGAGTCCCCTGGACCCGAGCCACCATACATCTCCATGGCACTCATGACCCATGCAGGTACTTAAACTGCCCTCAGAAGGGCTTGGTTTCTCTTCCTCTCTTTTCAGTGAATTAAATCAATTAAGTCATTTTTGAATCACTGCAATTGGCCACTTGGGGCTTTCTCCTTACTGAGGCCTGACTCATTAGCACAACAAGACAGGTGCCAAAGTCAGCCATGACTCCGAGAGTCCCGGACACTCCTGTGGGCAGGCTGGGGGTCCTGAGAGGAGCAAGTGCAGGTCCCCCAGGCGTGGCCCAGGGCCAGTCTCGGGAGAGAGACCTTGAACATAAGGATGTGATTCCCCCCCAGGGTCCTTGGCTAAGGACCTGGGCCACCCAGGGGACTGGAGCACCCACTTGTTCAATCAGCCTCCAGCATTCTTAAAGAGTCTCCTAGATGCCAGCTGCTGGGGGGATTGAAAAGATATTTTGATGTCTCCTGGAGACTCCCTTTCCACCTGCCCTGCTGGGAGCTCAGCTATATCAGTTTGACCCTTAATCTCTAAGTCTATTCCCTTTAGCCCCAGTTGGACATATTTGGGCCTTTCTCCTCTTGAGTTTTTACTTATTAATGATTGTTGTTAGTAGCTGCATTATATACAAGAATTTTGCTGTAAGCGATCTTGCATCTTCCTTGGAAGTAGGGAGAGTAGAAATTCTAAGCCAAATAGTGGGGTCAGAGGTGCTCACAGACTAGCAAGGGGGCCTCATGGAAGTATCCAGTATCATTCCTACTTGGTTGGAGGAAATTTCAAGCCATAGGGTGGTCTTCCAGGGCTGAAGACCAAGGGATGGGTAGCAGCTGTAGCCTCTGGATGGCGGGAAAGGGAGCAGCCCCACCTTGGCTCAAATTATAGAGGGAACTGGAGTGGGTTTGGATCACAAACCCCAAAGTTGGCCCCAGGTATCTTTCTCTTGGCAGAAGCCCCCACACAGATCCTCCTGTCCCTGTGGGTCTCTGTTTATCTGGGTGTTAAATAGGTATGATGAGGGGCCTGATCTTGTTCTTCTGAGGTTCCTTTGAGGGTTTCCTGAGTCAAACGGGGGGTTTAATGATTGTTTTTTTCTGATCAGATCTGGTTTATGCACTGCTCTTGCATCTTAGAGAGGACCTGGGAGGGTTCATTCAGATTCCAGGCCTAGAAAAGTGGCCTACTAGCAACTCCTAGAAGGGGGATCTGTGTATTATAAAATTATTGCTCCCCAGCCCCAGAGAAACCCGTTTCTCTCTTGACGCTCATGCCCTCTGGCCCCCGGCAGTGGCCCAGGTTCCTCCACGACACACTCTAAGCATCGGAGCTGTCTGTAATTCCCAGTAATCAGGGTCCTGCTTCTGAGTGTGAGGGTGCCTTCCCTAGGCTCTGAGAAAGAAGAGGGGGCTTCTCAGAAGTGTCTCCTGGACTGGACATGTGCTCAATAGGCCCTGGCCACCTCCCTGCCAGAGATGCTTTACAGATAGTATCATGAGCACAGTCAACATTAATGAGCACACCATAGTCCCATGAGCCGGTTACCATTATTAGCTTAATTTTACAAATAAGGAGATTGAGACAGAAAGAGGTTATGTCATACAGTTGGGAAATTGCAGATTATAAAAAAATTATTTTTCTTAATCACTATAATCTACAACTGTCATTCATTCATTCATCATTCCACTAGTGTTTCCTGAATGTGTACTATATGCCAGGTGTTAAGGATCCGTATGGAGTCAATGGTACAGACAAAAAGCCCTGCCTACCAGAGCTAATGTTCTAGAGGGAGGAGAGAGACAATAAATAAGTATAGAGTGCAAGGGAAAGTGGTAAGTGGTGTGGGAAAAAGAAAGGAGAGTGAAGTAGATTGGGGATGCTGGCAGCAGATGCTAGCATTTCAGCCTAGACCTGGAGGACAGGGAGGGAGTCAACTGGCTGCCTATGAGAAGGACAAGCATTGGCCCTGGGAGAGGAGTGAGTCCTACAAGTCTGAAGACTGAAAGGTGATATATGAGAGGAAGAGGAGGGAAGTAGGACACGATTATTGAGAGGAAAAGGAAGACAGAGCATGTGGGGGGTCTTTGGACCTTACAAAAATTTGTTTTTCCTAATCACTGTAATCTACCAACTGTCATTCATTCATTCATTCATTCATCATTGCTCAAGCGTTATTGAGTGTGTACTGTATGCCCGCTGTTAAGGATCCATATGGAGTCATATTTCCCAAAACTGAGTTGGCTCTGTTGTAGGGACAGGAGGATGACTGCATTGTGGAGGTGCAACTTTCACTGACAGGCAGCCTCTGCAGAGTTCTGAGCACTGAGGGACCTGATGTGACTGTGTTTGTGAAGGACCCCTCCAGCTGCAGTAGGGTAATGGTGGTGGAGGGGAGGGCTGAGCTTGAGAGACCTGGGAGGGCTTCCCGAGATGTCCAGAGAGAACATGAACTCATTCCATTGAGGGAGAAGAGGTACGATGAGAGATGTGGGATGCTGGATTTGTTCTGAAGGGAGCACAAGGGGATCTGATCTGCTGCAGGACTGGATGTGGGCTGGAAAGAAAGAGAGGAATTGAAATTTTGGGCCCGAACAAGAGGAGGATGCAGCTTCCTTCTGCTGAGAATCATGATGGAGAAGTGCTTTTCGGGCATTTGTTCAGTGTTGGGTATGGTGAACTTTTCTGTCCGGCTGGCTTCTGGGTGGGTCTGGAGTGCAGGGAGAGACCCAGGTGGGGGACCTGACTCTGCGGGGGCACTGATGGCAGAGCAGGAGGGCCCTAGAGAGCAGGGAGAGTTGGGACTATACAGATAGTAGATGGCAGGGCTGGGACTCCAACCCTGTGCTGTTCCCCAAGTCCTTCATCCACTGCCTCCTCCCACAGCCCAGGACAGGAAGAGGCTGGCCGAGCCCCTCACCGTCTTCAACAGAGAAGGCAGCTGAGACCCATGGGATTGTCTGACCCTCATTGAGAACGAGCCACAGAGCTAGAACCCAGGCCTCCCGGACTCGGGCTCCAGGGATTCCGCATGACAAGATAGCACTAGGAAGGCGCCCTGACAGGTCTGGAATGTGGGAGTAGGGTGAGGGTGATTACTAGTGTGTCCCATTGGCTGGCCAGGGGCGCATTTTGGCAGAATTGCTCTCTCACCCAGTGAATGCTGGGGACGGCTCATGCTCTTCCTGCTGGGAGACGCCGGGGCCCCTGGGTGGGGGCCGCACACTCAATCCTGCCTCCCTGATTCATTCCAGCTCTTCTGGAGGCCTGAGTCACTTTCTTTCCAGGCGAGAGCTGCTTGTTTGGCAAATCCTTGGATTCTGTGGGGAAGAATAGGAACTCCTGCCCAGGGTTGGTCCTGTGCATAAGTGAGGCAGGCAGCCACCCACACCTGCCCCAAATCCCTGCCCTGGCCTGGAATTCATTCGCATGTTTCCCTCTCCATCCCACCAGCAGTTCCTGATGACAACCTCCACGCAGGGGTTCCATATTTTGCAGCTTCTACTCCAGGGCTTGGAGAGCGCAGAGGCTGGTTCAAGTGTGAACACCTAGGAAGTAGGGGAGCCAGGGCGCAGCCCCAGTCCCATCTGATGCCAGGAGCTCTTCTATTTACAGCCACTATTGTCCCTATACCTGGCTGCCACTTTTCAACTCTGCTCCGATTCTGTTGTCAGCAAGAAAGTTGTGACCTTGTGACATTTGTTGATTTCCTTTGTACTTGGGGTGATGAGAGAAAGGGACACAGAACATGGAAGAATAGTGGGGTGGGTGGCTGTGCAGCAGGGACTGGAAACAGCCATAGAAGGAGTCTTGGGGAGGCTGGTCCTCAGCCGCAGCACCCCAAAAGCAATCGCAATACCAGAGAAGTAAGCTAGGTAGAGGTTGTTCCAGGTAGGGAGGCAGCCAGAGGAATGGAGGAGGGTGGATTGCAGACGTTTCTGAAGGTCTGTGGAATGTTCTGAGCAGTTCTGGTGAGGGGCCCAGGGCTGCTGCCTCCTCTCCAGGAAGCCTTCCAGCATTAACTCCTCTGGTTCCTCAGCCCCGGCTGGCTCTCCCCAGAAGGAAAGCCTGAGACTTCCTGGATCATGTCCTCTCTGTCTCCCAGGGGAGAGGCCACTGGGTGACTCACAAGATATCTACACTCTGACAGAGACCTCAGGGTGTCAGGAAGGCCACAGACTTTTCCAAGAAGAATCAGGACTCAGAAGGAGGGCCAACCTCACTGGACAGGAGGACCACCTGTCACTAGAAGTCTGCTCTCCTAAGAGCCCCTGGTGGTGCCGTAGGGGTCTGGAATTGTAACTGAGGATGTTCACCCTTTTGGACTAGGGTACATTCCCATAATAAAGGCAAATATTCCCATTCCTATGAATGCCAAGGCCAAATGTTTTCTTTCCTAGGTTAGAGGAGCAGAGAACCTCAGGGGAAGGTTGGTGATCAGAGGCTCCTTGGGCCACTTCATATCTCTGCTCCAGGAGGATTCACAATAATCCATCCCCACCTTTGACCCATGCCCGGACAGCTAGGTCATCCTTGCCTTTTCAATAAGACTCCTGGTGCGTCTTGGGCTTTCTCCTATACAGGTAAAGGGACTGACTTAGGGGACCATGAAAGTGGATCTCTGAACACTGTTTCCCTTTGCAGAGAGAATGTTATTTAGGAGAAGCCAGATACCTGGCAGCTAGCCAGTCTTTAGAAGGCACCAAAGCCTCAAGTCACCAACATGGTGCCACTTAACTCAGGTTTCTACCTGTGACCCCGTTCATAACTGAAAAAGGCAAATTAGCTCCACTCCCTCCAAAACAGGGCCCTCGAGCAAAATTTGAAAAGCATTGTGCCAACCTATCTTGATTGTGTGCTTCTGTAGTAAGCATAAACATGTTGCGTGGCACAATCACACGCCACACCTCTCACTTGGGACTCAGGGTCAAAGCCGCAGTCTGAAATCCTGCCACCAAATAATGCACACTGCGTTCAGCACTGTTTATCGAGGAGTGATTTACCTTGTTAGGTGAAGCTGAAAGTCTTTGACTTGACTCTCAGAAACAGGTCTCATTTAGAAAAACAAAGACTAAGAACTTGAGGAACACAGGCAGTGAGTGACCATGAACCAGAATAAGATAATTTAAAATATACCATAGCAGGTAATGCTTGCATTCCTGTAATCCCAGCAACTCAGGAGGCTGAGGCTGGAGGATCGCAGGTTCAAAGCCAGCTTCAGTCACTTAGCGAGGCCCTAAGCTACTTAGCAAGACCTTATCTCAAAATAAAAAATAAGAAAGGGACGAGTATGTGGCACAGTGGTTAAGTGTCCCTGGGTTCAATCCCCACTACAAAATGAAAAAAGAAAGTGAAATATATTATAAATAGCCTAGCAATGCTATGTACATAAGTTAGGGGATCTGGTTAAGGGTGCCTAGTTCCAAAAAATGGGAAAATTGTTAAGTAAAGACAATTTTAAGTAAATTACAATTGTGGCAAATTTACTGCAAGTACTGAATTCTGTAAAGCAGAGCATAAGAATATGTGATTTGTATTGGATGAAAATCTGTTTCTCTCCGTTTCTATTCAATACAAGTGGAACGAAACCAATTTCAGTGGTTCATGGGGACCACCAATGGTTGGCTTCCGTGGTTGACCAGCTCTGCTGTTCTTCCCCATGACCGTGGCTGGTGGGGAAGAGGAAAGCTGACCGGTGGGACCGGGGCAATCCAAGTGACACATGCTTCCGTGTCTGCACTGCATAATGAGATCGAGCAGCAGGTCTAAATAATTGCTGTGATTCCGGTGTACAGATAAGCATTTTTGATAGTTCAAGATATCTTCCCAAGTAATGATATGAAAATACCTGATTTCTATTGGTGATAAAGTCACAAGTGTTTTACACACTTTTGTGGTTTTTTTGCCTCCATGCATAACTGAAATGAAATGGTTAGGGGTTGGTGGAAATAATGGTGCATTTCTCCCCCTCATTCTATTCCCAAACCCTCTACATTCTGCCCATGAACCTCCAAGGTTGAAGAAGGCAGGTTAGGGGGCCTCAGCGCAGGGTAGACGTGTGGAGAGGGAGGTTCTGGGACTGAACTGCCATTGGGGGGGTGTCCCTGGGACCCCTTCCTCAGAGTCTCCCCTGGTGGCTGCTACTTTATGCTCCCACTGTGTGCACTTTAACCCATTTCCTCAATCCCTCTAAGTCAGGGCTTCTCTCTGCTCCTCTCTTTTGGTGTCCCATTGGTTCCCCACATGATGACCAGAGGGACATTTGGATGTAAAAATTCATTATGTCATCCCCTGGTTAAAATCCTTCCATGGCTCCCCAGTGCCCTAATAGTAAGAATAAGAGACAGACCTTGGTCCTTAAGGTCCAACCCTGGCTGCCCCATACCCCCTTCTCTGCCACCAGGTTCCTTTGTACAACACCCACCATATGCTTTTGTCTGTGCTCTGTGTCTCTGTGTGGCTAGCCTTGGCCCGCAGTTTCTCTGTCCTGCACTCTCTGAATGCTCAGTTCTTGCTCAGACCCTGAGCTTTCCAGATGTCCTCCCTGCTCTCCAGGAGCCTCCATTCCATACTTGCTGCTCTGCTCTGGGCTAGTTTGTCCCTCACACTGGGGAAGGCTGGAAGCCCTTCCATGCTGCAAAGGGGACTGGCGACAGTGGGTATCCCTGTGAGCATCCTGCTACTTGGAGACCCAGTGGGTGCAGGGAAGAGTCTGGCTGAAGACTCCTGCTGACTTCAGGTGCCATGGAATATCTAGGGGTGATGCTGGGGACCTGTGGGGTAGGGGAGGCAGCGGTCCTCTCCCTGTGAAACGGAAGGGACACTGCTGTGTGAGTTCTACTGGCTCTGTGCACCTTTGCTTTGAATCCCCTAATGCAGCTGCAATTTTATTTTTCTTTAACTAACATCATTTTCCTAGCACACTACAGGGTCCAAGGAGGCAAAGATGGTATCAACCCAGCGTCTGGCATGTGGGTCTTCCTGCTCACAGGAAAGGCCTGTGGCTCCTTTGGTCCCTCTCCTCATCTCCTCCACCTCAGCCTCCCCTGCCTCTTGAGTATGCACATCCTTGGCTGGGTTTTAGTGGCTATTTCCCTACTCACCAGTTAAATCAACCCTTACTCGTTTTACAGGAGGTTGGCGTGACTCAGATCTGGTGTGGCTGGGCCAGGCTTTCAGGGAGGTCCCTGAGATGGAGTAGGTGCTCAATAAACGTGTGCCGAGTTGGGCATCAGCCAAGCTTGGAGCAGAGGGCTGGACAGGATGACCTGGTTGGAGGAGGGTGGGGGCCCTTGGGCCTTCCCAGGAGGGAACAGACAGGCCAGGGACTTGGGGTCAGGGTTCGATTCCAGGTCAGGTGGCCCTGGAAAAGCGCTGGGGTGTCTTGGGCGTTTCACACCTGCTCCCCTGTGATCTGGGTTGGGTGCTCCAGATAGGATCCTGGCACACCCCCAGTGGCCTGCCCCCACCTGCTCCTGGGGCGGGGGCAGCAGGTGGGGCCCACTTATTGCCAATCAGGCCAACATTCGGAGCCAGCTGGACTCTGGGGAGATGGCAATCACACAGGCACTCCTCAGTGGAAAATCACCACACCTCACAGCCCCTTTCTATGCATGGGTTCAGAGAGACCTGGAAGAATGGGCCAGAAGGGTGCCACCAAATGCATGGACCTGGGGAACGAGCTCAGGCTCCCCTCCATCTGGGGCAGGCAGAGGGGTTCCTCTCTGCAGGCCCTCATGTGGATTGTCTCAGTCTGGCTCAGGGTGAGCTGAGGGTCAGTCCCGGGATGTATGAAGGCCCTTCCTGGGCCTTAGAAAACAGCTGCAGGCTTCTTCCAGCCCCTTGGAATTTCTAATCATTTATTTTTATAAAAAAAATCAAATTTATTTTTAAACAAATACATAAAATATAAAAACCATACATATTTATGAAGTACCATGTGACATTTTAATGCATGCATATATTGCATAATGTTAAAATTAAGGTAAATCATATTTATCTCTTCAAACATTTCTTTATGGCAAAAATATTCAAAATCCTTTCTTCTACTTTTGAAGTTCACAGTACAGAATTGCTATCTATAGTCACCCTACTGTGCAAATAGCACACCTGAACTTGCTCCTAACTATAACACCCATCAATCGACTGTTCCTCTTTTTTCTTCCTACTCTCCCCAGACTCTCTTAACTACTCTCAAATCCCTTGAAAACAACTTTGCTAGAGTGAGATCACGTGCTATGCATCTTTCTGTGCCTGCCTTACTTTACTTAACATAATGATCTCCAGTTCCATCCATCTTGTTTCAAAGAATAGGATTTCATCCTTTTTATGGCTGAATTGTATTCCATTGTGTATATGTCCCGCCTTTTCTTTATCTACTCATCAGCTGAAATGGAAATTTAGGTTGTTTCTACTTCTTGGCTTTTGTGAACTGTGGCAATGAACATGGGGGGACAGTTTCTAATCACTTTTTTTTTAAGAGAGAGAGAGAGGGACAAGTGAAAGAGAGAAGCAATTCTCATGTGACTTTGGTTTCTCTGACACTTCGTTGTGTATGTGGTGCTGGGGTTCGAACTCGCATCCCTGCATATGCCAGGCAAGTGCTGCAACTGCTAAGCCACTGCTCCAGCCCCTCTAGTCACTTTTAATCAGAACCAGCAGGCCTGGATGTGCTTCTGTTCTGGTTCCTGGCCAGATCCCAATGTGGATACGGCAGGCTTTTGGCAGGGGCTAGTGAGGCCGCCAAGCGTGGTCACCAACCACCTGCTGGTCAGGGTGTGCAGTCTGAGAATTTTCCATGTTGCTTGCTAATTGCTTTAGATATGCACAAAGGCTTCTGTATAAGGCATTTGTGCACACACTCAGCCTATCTCGCATGTGCGTTTACACCATGCCTGTAAACAGGGACACTGGGTCCCATCCAGGTCAGGGTCAGCTCCCTAAAGCTGTCCTGGAAGGTGGCGAGTCATGCATATTTCCTGCCGGCCTTTATTTCTCCCATTATTTTTTTTTTAGTTTATTGGTGCATTGTAATTGTATATAAAGGTGGGATTTGTTGTCACACATTTGTAAATAAACACAATATAAATATATAATTTGGCAAATATCATTCCCCAGTTATTTCCCCTTTCATCTCCTCCTCCCTCCTCTGGTCCCTTTCCTCTACTCTACTAATCTCCCTTTGATTCTCACAGGACCCCCATCCCCTCCTTTCTTTGCCTTTTTCCTCTCTAGCTTCCACATAGAGTGAACACATATATACGACCCTTGACTTTTGGATTGGCTGACTTCACCTTTGTCGAGGATCAGATGGCTGTATCTGTGTGGGTTTGAGTCTTCTGTTTTGTGCCATTGTTCTATGTGTCTGTTTATGTACCAGTACAGTGCAGTTTTTGTTACTATAGCTCTGTAGTATAATTTAAAGTCAGGTATCACTGTGATGCCTTAAGCCTTCTTTGGGGGGAGAGGGGGAGTTACAATTGCTTTGGCTTCTATTCTTCCCCATGAGCTTTAGGACTGTTTTTTCTAGTTCTGTGATGAATGTCATTAGTGTTTTGAGGGAGAGTGCATTGAATCTGTATATTGCTTCTGGTAGTACGCCATTTTACCAATATTAATTCTGCCTATCCATGAACATGGTCTATCGATCTCAGTGTCTTTTTCAACTTCTTTTTTCAGTGTTCTGTAGTTTTTTTCCCTCATTGGTTAGACTTATTCTTAGGTTTTGTTTTTTTAAGACTATTGCAAATGGGATCATTTAACTGATTTCTTTCTCTGCACATTTATTATTGGTGTATAGGAAAGTTACTGATTTTTGTACATTGATTTCGTAACCTGCTACTTTACTGAATTTGTTTATCAGCTCTAGAACTTTTTGGTGGGGTTTTTTTTGGGGGGGAGTCTTCTAGATAGAGGATCACGTCATCAGCAAACATTGGACTCCTCTTTTTCCTATTTGTATCCCTCTAATATCCTTCTCTTGCCTGATTGCTCTGGCTAGAATTTCAAAAACTATACTGAATAGGAGTGGTGAGAGTGGACATCCTTATCTGTTCTGAATTTGAAAGGAAGTGCTTTCAGTTTTTCCCCATTTACCATGATTCTGGTCTCTTTTGGATCCATTAAAAGCTATACTGGCAATTGAACTGTTGGGTACAATTTTATTTCTCATGCCATGAAGACTCTTTGTAAACATTATTTTAAATCATTATGTAATCTATTGTCATATGGGTGGACTATAATTTATTAAACCAATCCCCTATTATTGGACATGTAAATTGTATTTGTTTTTCACAACACTGTGCAGAAATCTTTATCCACTTATCAGATGATTTCCTTGGGCTGAATTCCCAGAAATCTCAATACTGGGTCAAAGGTCAAAAAGTTTTAAAAAGGTGCTTTGATTCATATTGAATGCACTGAAATGATCAGTTTATAGTCCTACCAGCAGCGCTCATTCTCTGTTCCCTTACTAATGCTGGGTATTCTTATTTTAACATTATTTATTAA
This sequence comes from Aplodontia rufa, assembly GCA_004027875.1. Lineage (NCBI taxonomy): Eukaryota > Metazoa > Chordata > Mammalia > Rodentia > Aplodontiidae > Aplodontia > Aplodontia rufa. Next base: position 7,464 of record PVKS010000680.1, on the reverse strand, counting down.
TGCCACATGCAAGATTGTTTTTGTCAGTCTTTTATTTGCATGTGTGTGTTGTTAACGATTACAAACATTTTTGTCAGTCATTTTTATTTCCACTTGGCCTACTTAAGTTCTTATACCATTTATTTTGGTCCTAGGATTTTTTTTCACATTAATTTTTGAGCACTTTTTAAAAAATATTAAGGACATTAACTCTCCTTCTATGGTTGTATTTATTTTACATATTGTTTCCGTGTTTCCTATTTGATTCATATTCTGCCTTTTTCTTTTACATAGAGGAACCTTCAGTTTTAAGCAATGAACTTGAAAATATTTTCTTCCACAACTGCTCCATTTACGTTCAGAAAGGTCTTCCCTGGCTTAGCTGTCGAATATCACCTCTGCTTTCTTCATTTGCAGGTATGTGCACATGCACACTTGTCTTCATTTTACTTTGGAAATAAGGAAGAGAAGATGTTATTTCTGCTCTCAAGGAGCTTGCAGAGAACAGAGCATAGGAAACAGTGAGAATGATCACTGCTGTTACTGTCATTGTGCAGATAGAGGTTCAGCATAAGGAAATGAAAGCAGAACAGGGGTGACAGGATTTAGAGGAGAGCTCTAGGTCGCACTGGGCTGGGAGAGCCTTTATTTATTTATTTTTTGGGTACTGGGGATTGAACCCAGCAGCACTGAACCACTAAGCCACATCCCCAGCCCTTTTTAAACATTTTATTTCGGGACAGGATCTCGTTATGTTGCTTAGGTCCTTGCTGAGTTGCTGAAGCTGGCCTCTAAAACTTAAGGGATCCTCTTCCTCAGCCTTTTGAGCCACTGGGATGACAGGTGTGTGTCACTGCACCTGGCAAGAGGTTCTATTTATTTATCAAACACATAATACACTTCTTATGGGGCAGGTATTATTTTAAGTACTGAATTGGTCAATCCTCACAATAATTTACTGAGTTATTAGTTATTCACAGATCAAGAAACTGAGGCACAAACAGTGTAAATAACCTACTCAGCATGAATGGAAGGGCCAGGACTGGAACCCAGGAAGTCTGGTTGTATTGCCGGACAGGCAGTGTTGTTTGTAGCTGTGGGACTTGAATGCTTAAAGAGTGTAGACCAACAATTGGCAAGTGTTTCCCTGTAAAGGGTCAAGTAGTAGATAGTTGAGACTTTGAAGGTCGAGGAAAAACACTGAGGATGTTATAGGCAAATACAAAGTTCCACAAATCTTGCCGTGATTAAATTTAAAATAATAAAGGTATAGTAATATAAAGAATGGGGCTTTCAGGGCTGGAGCGGTGGCTCAGTGGTTTCGGCGCTTGCCCGGCAAGGACCCGGGTTCAAGCCCCAGCCCCACATACACAACTAAATGTTGGAGCAACTAAGGCCATGTGAAAAACTCAATAAAATTGTTTCTCTCTTTCTCTCTCTCACTGTCCCTCTCTCTTTAAAAAAAAAAAAAAAAGAATGGGGCTTTCTTGGGCTGGAGCAGTGGCTTAGCGGTGGGGAGATTGCCTGGCATGCACAAGGACATGGACTCGATCCCCAGCACCACATACACAGCTGGGTATTGGAGAAATAAAAACCAGATGAAGGAATGCATTAAGTCGATTTTTTCTGTCTGTCTTTCACTGTCCCTGTCTTTAAAATAAAACAACAACAAAATAACGAATGGGGCTTTCCTAGCGGGGTAGGGGAGGTAATGACATTTTGCTTAATTGAGGTTTAAAATTAGTGGTCACTGTCATCACGCTACAAATATTCATCTATATAAACCAGTTAGCTAGTGTGGTCTTGGGAAAACAGCCCGCGGGCTGGACTTGGACTTTGAGGCTCCGGAGTCTGCCGACCTGGATTAGGACCATTGTTCCAGGAGAGTCATTGAGTGCTGGGGCAGTGAGTGGCCAAGAGGCAGGAAGCTACAGGCTAGGTCTGGGGGAGAGATGAGGAGAGGGCACATGAGACCCAGGCAGGGAGGTACAACAGATTTGCTAGACTTTTCTGAGACTGCTGATCAGGTGAGGGTGGAGGGAGAGGCGCTGGATGGTGAGGGTGGTGGATCCCAGCACACGGAAGCACAGTCCTTGCCCACTGAGTCTGCAGCCCCACTCACCTGCCTTTCTCTCAGTGAGCTCAAGAGGAGCCTTGAACCTTGGAAGCCTTGGTGAGGGGCCGAAGCATCAGAGAGAAAGCCATTGTCCCTGCTGGAGTTTGCTGGGGCACCAGGAAACCCCCAAGCTAGAACTTCCTTGTGTTTGCTGCTGTGGTGCCAGTGATCCCTCTAGTGGGTCATCCTCTCTTGGGAATAGGTATTGCCCTTCATATTCCTTTCATGGAGTGGCAGGACATCCAGACCTTCCTTTTCGGGGTGAATGAAGGGACAGGCTGAAACTGGGTGAGGGTGGAGAAACAGAAAGGGGAGTGAATCAGAGAAAATGTAACCGTGTGGTCACAGTTTCCACTGAGACCAACCACACTCCCAGCTGTGCTACTGGGAAAGGCTACTTGATTTCTCTTGGTGGTGCACAAATGTGCCCTCCTCCTCTGTCCCATGTGGTGGCAGAAGGTGGCTACTCGCTATGGTCAGGCTCTGTGATTTAAGACTGTTGCAATGGGCAGGAGAATGGACAGGTCTTGTCGCACAGTTGTTATGGCTGCCAAGGGGCTTAAGTCTCAGGAACACTCCTGAGAAATCATCTGAGTGAGCCAGAGATGTGCCAGTGGCAAACACACCTGCGGGACAAGCGTGAGGCACCTCTGTTGTGGTTGTGATTGCCCCTCCTAGGTACAGGTCTAAGGGGGCTGCGGAGAGCAGGATTAGAAGGCTGTGTGAGTCAGCTCAGGTGGAGGCTGAACCCTACCCGTACCTGCCACGTACAGGTTGGTCCCTTTATCCTGACCCCAGAGTAGTCCTGTTCTAGCTTCAAAGTAACCTTGGCCCTGACCTTGTAGGGAGCTTTAAACTCTCTTTGGGTAGACTTTTTTTTTTAAGAGAGAGAGAGAGAGAGAGAAAGAGTGAGAGAGAGAAAGAGAGAATCAACTTTTTTTTAAACATCATTATTTTTTTTTAAGAGAGAAGGACAGTGAGAGAGACAGAGAATCAATTTTTATTGAGTTTTTCACATGGCTTTCGTTGCTCTGACACTGAGTTGTGTACGTGGGTGCTGGGGTTTGAACCCGTGTACTTGCGCATCCCAGGCAAGTGCCACACTGCCAAGCTACCACCCCAGCCCCAAGAGAATCAACTTTATTTATTTTTTTCTTCTGGGTTTTGTTTTCTGACACCTAGCTGTGTATGTGGTGCTGGGATTCAAGCCCAGGTCTTCGCACATGCCAGGCAAGTGCTGTGACCACTGAGCCACCGCTCCAGCCCCTTGGGTGGACCTTTAAACCCTATTCATTATCCTACAAAACAAGTGTGTTCATCCTACCAGAGAGTGGACCCAGCAATATGGGCTCTATGTGGACCCAGAGGGACCCAGCTCACGGCCTGAGACTTAATGCCTGGAGGGTGGACCACAGAAGGTTGATGGAAGTTCAGTGGGTTGAGAAGTAGGCACAATCTCCTCAACCAATCAACTTTAAGAAACTCTCTTAACCAAAATGCGGTGTAAGTGCTCAGGGAGATGAACTCACCTGCCTAATGGGTACCATGAAACTCGAGTGCCTGCCCTTCCCATCTCTTGAAGTAGGTGTGAGGGTTCAATGGGGAGGAGTGGAAGTGATTTGGAAACTGTGTGGCATTATTATCCAACTTGTGGTATTAAAATGAGGACTGCACGTGTGGCCTGACTGTTGTCAGTCTGCCCTCTCCACTTCCAAATGGGACTACACATGACAAGCTTGTTAGAATTTCCTCTTCCCTGCACTCTTCTGCTCTCTCCATTTTAATTTTTCTTAGAATTTCCACTGATAAAAATCTCAAACATCCTCAGGACAGTTTGATGGACCTCCACTTAGAGGGCTTAGCTTGCGTTGCTTTCACTCGCTCCACAGTTTCGCCCACCTGTCTCTACCCAGCCTTTTCTCTCTCCCTCCTCCTCTCAGGGTCCACCTTGGATTCACAAAGACAGCTGGCTCTCCCTGCCTTTCTGGCTCCATCTCTTTTCCCTTTCTCCTTGGCATTTCCCCTAATAAAGTAAAACCTTTAATCCCACCTTGGTGACTGCTTCTTAGAGGACTTGGAGCAGGAGATCCCATATACCCATGACCCACAGTCAGCCATTAGCAATATTTTCCCAACATTTGCTTCATTTATTCTTCCCCCATTCTCCCCCCACCCACCTTTCCCCATTGAATTGATTTAAAGCAAATCCCAGACACCATGCCATTTTATTCTTAAATACAGTTGGTCCTCATTCCTCAGATTCTGTCTTTGCAAATTTGCCTGCTTTTCAAATTTATTTGGAAGGCCAAAGTCAACACAGTGCTTTCTTGGTCATTTAGAGACTCATGCAGAGTGATGGAAGCTTGGAGTTACGGGATGCCTGGGTTTCCAGCTGGGGTCAAGTGAGGTGACACTGCCTTCTTGTTGCAGATCTTCTACCTAAACCAGGATCCTTTCCATGGTCTATGCAAGGCCCACATTTGTTGCACTTTTGTGTCTTTGGTTGCTCAATTTATTATTTAAAGTGGCCCCCAGTATAGTGTTTAAGTGCTGTCTGATGTCTCTAACAGCAAGAAGTCTGTAAGTTGCCTTATGGAAGAAGGTATCTTTGGTGAGATTTACTCAGGCATGAGTTTTACTGTCATTGGCAAGGAGTTCAATGTTAATGAATCAACCATGCATATTAGATAAGATGTCCTTCAACAGAAGCACGCAAAGCAAGGTTATGTGTTGATCAGTGGATGAGAGTGTTGTGAGCAGAGGCTCACAGGAACCTAACCCTGTATTTCCACTGGAAGCAATGATTCGTTAGTCGTAATTCAGTGTTTCCGTGACTTTATGCAGCCTAACAATAACAATGAGAATCAACTCTGCTTCAATGTTATGAACACTTTCTTAGAGCTCTACAACCCCATTAGCACACCTAACAAAATGAATTCCCCGTAGCATCCAATACCCAGCCTACTACCACCTACCTCAAATGTCTTGTTAAGCGTCTATTTATGGTTGGTTTATTCAAACCGGACTGGGTGCAGGCCAGAGCCACAGTTCATATTTAGTTATGATGATGCTTAAGTTTCTGAATCTAGAACACTTATTCCCTCTCTCTCTCTCTCTCTCTCTTTTTTGGAGTGAGAGGGACAGTGAGAAAGAGAGAATTGATTTTATTTAGTTTTTCATGTGGCTTTCATTGCTCTGACACTTCGTTGTGTATGTGGTGCTGGGGTTCAAACCTGTATCCTCACCCATGCCAGGCAAGTGCCGGAACTGCTGAGCCACCACTCCAGCCCCTCTTAATTTTTAACACCATTGGCTGGTCTTGGAAATGAAGTCTATTGCCCTATGGAATGTCCCACGTTCTGGATATGCCTGTTGGCTTCCTCAAGGTATTTACTTTGTCCCCTTGTCTCCTATATTTTCTGGCAAAGAAACTCATCTCTAGAGGACTCTATTAATGGTGAGGTCAGTCGGGGAGTGGGGGTTGCTGGAGTCGGGGACAGAGTGAGGATTATATAAAGCAGGATTACATTAAGTTTGGGTTGGTTGGCAGAGCTGGCTGCCATTGGCAGGATGATCTGGTTAACTAGAGTGAAGACTTAGGATCTGGAATTTCTAGGTTCAAATCATGGTCTTGCCATTTATTGACTGTTGACCTTGAACAAATTATGTAAAGCTTGTTGTGAGGTTCAATGAGTTAATGTATATAAAGCATTTGGATTGGTGCCTGGCACATGGAAATTGCTGTGTGTTTGCTATTCTCTTGTTATTAGATAGACTAGGGCTTGAGCCTGGGGTTAGGACAACTCTAGTTCAGGATCCCATCCGCTACCAGGGGTTCTGCCTTGTGGTTCAGGACTGGCCCTCTTTAGAGTGGACTTCTTTTCCTCCATCTCTGGAGACCAGGTTGGGGTTGAATGCTCTCTCTTCAGCCTATTCTTCAGCCAAGCTTTGACCATTTCCTTTTCCTGTTCATGTGCCAGTAGGGCTGTGTGAGTTCTTTGATACATCCACAATCCTAAGTCAGGCTTTTGAAGGGTGGAAAGAAACTGGTCTTGATCTCTAAATCACATCGGAGAAGGAAATTTTACCAGATAAGGACACCTGTGTGGACTTTTGAATTAGCTGCATGGGGTCAGAATGGAGAAAGGCTAAAATAATACCAATTCGAGAAGGGAAACTCTGGTGGTTACTGGGGATTCTGGCCGATGTGAGTGGAGTATTCATCTAGCCATTCATACACCTGCCGTTCATCCATCTGCTATTCATCCATCTGCAAATTTGCTCATCTACCATCTCTCTGCACATCTTCATCCATCTATCCATCTACTCATCCATCTGCATATTCATCTAGTCATCCATCCATCCATCACCACAGCAAATCCTGAGCACCCAGTCGGAGTCAGGCACCCCATCCCTGCACTGAAGCAGCTCATTATCTAGTGAAGGAGGTGCATACTTAGTGACTACACCCTGTGCTAGTCGAGGAATGTACAATATGCGTTCAGAATTCTGGAGAGGGTGGAAGCATTTATTGCTGGAGCCAGGGGCTGGAAAAGGAGGCCTCTCCCTTCCTTAGTTTTGACTCTTCCACCCTGGTGGCAACCCCTGACCTAGGGCTGGGTCCAGTTTCCTATTTCTGTGTACTAGTTTCAACCTGAGAAGAGATCTGTTCCTTCTGGAAAGGAATTCTAGGGTTACCAAATAGCTGTACTGCACCTGGCTGGGCACCCTGAGGTCATGGACAAGTTCTCTGTAGGCAAGCTCTCTTCCTTACAAAAGTTCCTGTGGGGAGACATGGACACAGTGTCCTCCATCTCTTGGGTTATAAGACCCATGGACACAGCACTGTTAGTCTGTTTGGAGCTATCCCCGTTTCCCCTTTCTTGGGATGGTGGACAATGGGACCAAAGTTCCTGTGGTACACTCCTACTCTGCTATCTCAACTCCCACTCCACCGCTTGGCCTCTGGGTTAGGGCTCTTAGTAATGGCTCTCCACCTTAGATATCTAAACAGGGAATATTTTGCCTCTCTAATTTCAGGCTCCATCAATCAGAACTCAGGACATGTGGTATCCCTAAACAAGGCCAAAGCTGCTTGGATGGACGGTGGGGACAGATCAGTGTTGCATCGGCCCCATTGTCTTGGGCAGGGACTGGTGCCTCACCCTCTCTCTCCCAAGCTCCAGATCAGACAGGGGCCCGTGGAGCCTCTCAGGCTGGTCTGTTTGCCAGGAGAACTTGGCCAGGGCCTGCGGTGGTTTCAGTGCTCTCTCCCTCCCTCCGTCTGTCTGACTAATGTTCCCATCTGCAAGCCCCAGGTGAGAGACGGCAGCGTCGCCACTGCTTCCCCGACAAGCGGCTGTGTTTGC